>LPNX011000416.1:8743-27824 GCA_001517045.1 Pseudotsuga menziesii
TTTTTAAAAAAAAAACACTTATAGCCGTCGGTTAAGCGACGGCCTGTAGGTGATTTAAAAAAAAAAAATTCAATACCGTCGCTTAAGCGATGGCTCTACTGTCGCTTAACTGATGCTTATGTTTTATAGCCGTCGGTTAAGCGACGGCCTGTAGGTGATTTTTAAAAAAAAATTCAATACCGTTGCTTTCTTCGACGGCCATGCTGTCGCTTAACCGACGCTTACGTTTTCTCCACAGTCGCTTAACCGACGCTTACGTTTAAAGTTTATTATGAATTAGATGTCGGATAACCGACGATTTACATTTAATCGACGGTAAACTGAGGTGTCGCTTAACCGACGGATTGGAAAGATGTCGGATAACCGACGAAAATCCACCGACGCTTAAAAAAAATCAGTGTCGTAAATGCGACAGGGAAGTGTTGAAAATCTGACAATATGGCCGTCGGATTTTTGGTCGAAATGTAGTAGTGTGGGGTGCATAACTTTTTAAGAGAAATGTTTTGACCATGTCATTTGCACCAAGGGATTCACAAGAAGCCCAAGTGTAGTTTTCTTTGGAGCGAGGCGTGCCTGCTGTGATTGGTGTAATGGGGACACAGCAGCTTCCTTACCCTTCCCACAGTAGGGATTGAAACGTCGAGATTTGCGAAATCATCCAACGCAACTCCTTCTTATTTACAATTCTCCACTGCGTAAATGACTACTTTCATAAATACTAGTTACTGGTAAGTTGTAATAGTAATAATTATGTAGTTTGTAGATTGATATCTATCATAAATTTGTTTGAATATCATCATTGTCAAGCAATAACAAATTATTAAAGGGTGCTAGCTCAATGGTAGAGCGTCTGCCTAATTATAGGCAGGAGGTTGGTGGTTCGATTCCTCCGTGCCCTATTATAAATTTGTGACTACAAAAACGACTAAATTCACATATATATGACTATTAGTAGCTAATTTCTCGTATCTTAGTCGTATTTAGCTTAGTCATTAATATGTTAACATCTAGTAGTTTATTTAGTCGTATATTTGGTCATTAATGGTTGCAATCAGTGACTAAATCAGTGACTAAATCAATGATTAATTCAGTGACTAAATCAATGACTAAATCCATGACTAAATCAATGATTAACTCAGTGACTAAATCAATGACTAAATCCGTGACTAAATCAATGACTAAATCATTAACTATCAATGACTAAAACAATGACTAAAGCATTGTCCATCAATGACTAAATCATTGTCTATCAATGACCAAATCAATGACTAAATCAATGACTAAATTAGTGACTACTAAGTCAAGCTATTAATGACTAGTGAAATATGACTAGCTATAAGATAGTGGTAATTTGCTACTATTAGTCACCGACTCAAAAATAGTCGTTTATAGCCTGATTTTAGTCATTTTTTTAGTCATTAATTTCTCATTTTCTACTAGTGAAAGGAGAAAAAGTGTGCACGCGACAACGGAAAAGAAGGTCAAGAAGGAAGGAAATGAACCAACGTAGAAATATAAAACATGCGCATGGTGGAGAAAGGAAGGATAAAGATGGAAAGGAAGCGCAGAGCAGAGGAAGCTCCAACAGGATGGGTGTGACAGGGAAAAGCACGTTCAGAGTTGGTGGAAGAGGCGGGTAGAAGAGTTAATAGTGGACAAGTGAAAATCAAGGAAGACGGCGAAAGGACGAACCAACAGAAGAAGGAAGGACAATTTTGCGACTAGTTATGACTGGTATAGACGAGCTGAAAGACGTTTTTGCAACCAGTTAACGCTGTGTTTAATGCAGTACAGGACTTATGCAGCTAGGTATGGGTCGACATTGAATCTAACAGATATATTTTGTAGCTACCTGAGTCTGTAATAACTGAGTAGTACTCAGTTGACCCTGCATGGTATTGTAAATGATATAAATAGAAGGAACCCACTTTGTATAAGGGTTCAGCTCAGTTCATTCAGTCAGTTTTGGTTAGATTCAGTTAAATTCATTAGTCGAATCAGAGTAGAGTCTAGTATAAGTAAAAGGTTGTTGAGTCGTGGATCTTGCAACTATGTGCACAAACTGCTAGTAAAGTAGAAGACTCGATCCAGGTCATGTGTGGATTAGTAGGAGTAGATAGAGAATAAACCAGAGATCATGTGAGCAAGAAATTGAGGCATCCGAGCACAACCGCGTTGCACTAGCTAAAGCCATTATGGGTGTTGTCGTAGAGTTCCCACCAGAAGTGGGCCAGGAAGATGAAGACTCAGCTGCTAAGGTTTCCTGGATGTCGTAGATTGCAGTGGAGCTGAAGAAGCAGGTTGAGTAGCTTCAAGATAAGCAGGTACTAAGCACACCTCCTGAGTTGCTCGAAGAGTGAAGTAGAGAAATGTCTGAGGCTTTTGGTAAGATAAGTGAAGGAGAAAAATCCTACGCCAAGGAAGTTGAAGCCGTTTCCATGATCTGGGAAGTGATTCTAGAAGATGAGATTGGAGCAAAGATCAAGGAAAGTGTGTGGCATGCTGACAAGAAAATCACCGCGGCAAAGGCAGAGATGAAGAAGCTGTCATTTCAGGAAAAGGTTGCAAAGATGGCAGAGATCAAGCAGCTGCAGCAGGAAGTCCAAGATCTTTGCAAGAAAGAAAAGACTAGGGAAGCAGAGGTGGAGGCACACAAATCAGAATAAGTGCATCTCACAGGCCTTATTCATCCTGTGAAACAAAAACTTCAAGATATGGCGCATTTGCTAGAGGCAAGGCCATTGGATCATATCAGTTCTGACCGGGTGGAGCAATTGGCTGCACAGGCGGAGGAAGTGACAACAGAATTCGCTAGAGTGCAACATATGTTAAAGGAATTTCTAGACAATGTTGGTCCTCCCACACAGCCTGGGTCGAAGCCCGAGTTGGAGGTGTAAGTAGCGAGCAGTCATATTTTTGTGGAAATAACCAGTTTTTCTTAGTGGCTTGGGACGAGCCACATGTGAGTGTTGGGGGCTTGTTGGGCCAGGAAAAGGGCATAAGGAAGAAGTTGACACGTAAGCAAAGGAGGAAAAGTGCACACACAACAAGGGAAAAGTAGGTCAAGAAGGAAGGAAATGAACCTACGCAGAAAGATAAAACATGTGCATAGCAAAGAAGGACAGGATAAAGATGTAAAGGAAGCGCAAAGAAGAGGAAGCTACGATAGGATGGGTGCGACGGGGAAAATCACATCCAAAGTCAATGGAAGAGGAAATTAGAAGAGTTAATGTTGGACAAGCAAAAATCAAGGAAGACAGCGGAAGGATGAACCAACAGAAGAAGGAAGGATAGTTTTGCGGCTAGTTATGATTGGTACAGACAAGCTGAAAGAAGTTTCTGTGGCAAGTTAAGGATGTGGTTAATGCAGTACAGGACTTTCGCGGCTAGGTATGGGCTGACATTGAATGCAACAAAGATATTTGGTAGCTACCTGAGTATGTAATAACTGAGTAGTACTCAGTCGAACCTACGTGGTATTGTAAATGATACAAATAGAAGGAACCTGCTTTGTATAAGGGTTTGATTCAGTTTGTTCAGTCAATTTTGGTTAGATTCAGTGAGATTCAGTAGTCGACTCAGAGGAGAGTCTGGTAGAAGTAGAAGGATGTTGAGCTGTGGATCTTGCAACTATGTGTGCAGACCGCTAGTAAAGTAAAAGAGTCGATTTAGGTCATGTGCGAATCAGTAGGAGTAGATAGAGAATAAACCAGAGAGCATGAGAGTAAGAATATTGAGTCAGAAAGACATATCTTAAGAACAATCTACAAGTTGCAGGATGCAAGGTGCTAGCTATATTTCTCACCAAATGAAGAGCACCTTGGTGGTTTTTCCCATATGGGTTTCCATGTTATTTCCTGTGTCATATGTGAATTTTGTTGAATGGTGAATGTTTATGTGAATGATTGTTTATCTTATATTATTACAGTTACAGTTGTTGTTGAATGTATGTCGTAGTATGAATGAATGACTTTCTGAAAGTATTGTTGGACTGTTGTGTATGAATTCAGGGTTAATCTGATAAATGTAATATAAGTCGTGCTCTATCTGTTAAGTACAAGGAATCAGTTGCGTTGCATAGTTGTGCCAGTTGTTAAAGTTCAATAACAAGGTCACATCGCATGGGTGACCTATGGCACTTGGTTGTGCCTCTGTCATAGAGTTAAATACTCCATCCCATCGCCTTTGTTAAGCACCTTGGCCACGTGCCAAGGGACTATAATCCCTCGCCAACTGCAGAAACATGGTTCTGGTAGTTACCCATTAATATATATAGGGTGAGACTACTCCTGCCTTGTAGGCATTGCCAACTGAGCTTCCTCTGTCAGGCTGATTTATTGTGGTGTCTTGTTTGTATTGTGTTGTGGTTGAACCGTGGGTTAAGACAAGAAAGAGAAAGAGGACAAAAAAAGGTTTCGTTTCTAGGACTGTTAACCATTTGAGTCGAGGGAAATATTGTGGCATCCAACGAAGAACAATATAGAGGATTGGCTAGAGTCTAAGATGCTAGCATTCGTGCAAGAAGAGAGCATAGGATCTTAGTTGAGCACAGAAAACTAGGTGGATGAATACATATATTCAGATATTCACGAGATCTTCTTTGCAGAGTTTCCCATTGTACTGCATGAGTGGATTTCAAGATTGGCAAGAAGGAAGACAAAATTCTAGAGAAGAGAAGCAGTCAAGTGGAGTGATCAGTTGGTGCGCGAAGTAACTAGTGTAAGTAAAACCATCTCTAGAGATGTTGATTCTGGGGTTGATAGTGTTTTGCAAGGGTATATTACTGAGTTTGTAGTAGAGGCTATAACCTCATATAGTGAGGTTGAAATAAATTTTTTCCAAGGACCCCAAAGAAGATATTTGTTGCATATCAGTACATGGATAAAGATGCTCATTTATGAGAAGGGTATCTTGCAGTTGAGTATTTCAGTCGTATACCTCAGAGGAAGGCTATGTCGCAGACGAACTGTCAAGAAAATGGGAAATGGTGAGTTGAGATGTTCCCAGGAAGTACAGAACCTGAACTAGAAGTTGGATTCCTTAGGAGTGGAAGGAGATTCAGATCAGTGAAGAGGAGAAAGATAGAGAAAGTTCAAAGAGATCCTAGTCTGTTCGAAGAGAGTGAGCACGAACTTCAGTCGTAGGTAGACAAAGGATCTTGTGATGAAGAGGAGGACTATAGCCTGATATCAAAAGGAGCAGAATACTTTGAAGAGACTGACGAAACACCAAGGTCAGGATACAACTACATCACACTAGGAGTATCACTAGAGTTAAGGTCTAGAGCCTCATCTCTTGAGAGAGTTGTTAATACTGATAGTGCTAGCACAATGACTAGTGCGCAAGAGCAAACACCTCCATTTAATCAGTCATCAAATAACCCCGATGCTAACTCAATAGCTAGGGAATATATTCGATTACCCACATTCAATGGTAATGGAGCAGAAGATCCAGAGCAACATTGGTTCATTTGTGAAGTTGTTTGGATGGTTCGCTTGGTTCAGAATGCGGAATTAAAGAAATCACAAATGATCACGACTCTAAGGGGTCCTGCACTAGACTGGTTTATGAAGTTCTGCGTCATACCACCAAGAAAAACATTGAAGAGATAAGAGCCGCAATGATCTCTGAGTTCATAAAACCTAAATCTGAGTCGTAGTGTATCACTAATATCAAAGAGATCAAACAAGCATTGGCAGAGTCAGTATGGGATTTTGACCAATGGTTTAATACTTTGATGTCCAAGGTAAGTTTCCAGATGTCAGATGTTCAACATAAAGAGTGGTTTATTGCTGCACTACTACCACACATCTGAGGCCCATTGATGCAACAAAAGACCGAATCACAGACGAAAGCGCTAGAGTTGGAAATGAAGCTAGAGGCCTCACCAATTGGTGATGGTGCCGCAAGGATGGTGCATATTTAGTCCCAGTTGGATAATCTGATGATACAACTTAAGGACATCAAGACGGGTAAGGAAGCCCATGAATATTTATGGTGCAAGAAATGTAGAACGGGAAGACACACCAAGGATAATTGTCTGAACTTCATGAATTACGTTTCCTCTGGTGCACCAAACATGTTAAGTTCCCATGAACTACCCTGGTGTCACATATACCAGACTATAGGAAACCACGATAAAGACAGTCTATACCTGCAAAAGATTGTAAGCACTCTTGCAAACCTGTTCTGTAAATTTTGCAAGTTAGTAGGGCATGAAGAGAAGGATTGTAGAGCATACCAACTCTTGAAGGAAAAGATGGTTGATACTTACTTAATGAAGAATGAGGGGCATACTCAGGCTGAACAGGCACAAGCATCATATCAACCTACACATTTCTCTCCCAATCAGTATCAGAACCAGTACCAGCCTCAGTATGCACCACAACAACCATATGCACAACAGAATCACTATCAGCCGCAATATCAACTGAATCAGTACCCACCGTAGCAACCACACCCTCAAGGAAGGGGTGGAAAAAACTTCAGAGGCAGAGGAGGAGGAGGAATTGGTAGAGGAAGAGGTCAGGTTACATGCTATAACTATGGACAAGCAGGTCACTATGCCATAAATTTACTAGAACTTACGAAGACATGTTCATACTATAAGCGATAGGACGATAATGTGGAGCAATGTCCTCAGTTGATTGCAAAGTGGCAGGCTAGAGCCATAACAGGTCCTAATCCTGCACAGAATCTGAACACAAACCTGAATCCTAACTTGAATGTTCAGATGATTGATACTGAGCCAAGAGATCCAAACGTTGTTATCATAACATGAGGAGGTGTTGCGACTCAGGCTGATCAAGAAACCTTGCCGGAACAACTACAGCCATAGGAATGACCCGTGACGAGGAATAAGGAGCCATTCGACATCTAGAAACAGAAGCAAGTGTTCAAGGATGTGTGATGTGAGTTTGTGGATCCAAAAGAACCATTGACATCAGAAGAAGTCAGGGAGATGCTTGAACGATTTCAACAGATATTTTAGAAGAAGACTCCACAAAAGGTTAGTAAACTCAAGTCGTTTTTGTCAAGTTTCTTAGTGTTAATTCAATACAAAGATGCTATCACAGAACTACAAGCACTGATAGAATAAACACCAGTAGAGTCGCAGCCTGAAAATAAAGTTAACCAGGTCAGCAAGAAATTCAAAACTAGATGTGAGTTAAGAATGACTACGCAGATAGGAGACTATGACATGGATTATATAATTTTAGACTTGGGATCTGATGTCAATATTTTGACACGACAAACTTGGGAAAGTATGGGAAAGACACACTTGGAATGGTCTCCTATTCAGCTACGACTTGCAAATTAGGAGAAGGTCCTCCCAATTGGTAGATTGAGTCAAGTTCTTGTCAACATTGAAGGGTTGCACACATTTGCGTACTTTGAAGTCATTAACATTGCTGATGAAATGAACCCATATCCCGTGCTACTGTGGATAGATTAGGCCATAGATAATCATACCATTATCAATTTCAAGAAAGGATCCTCTCATTCGAGGATAATGAGATGAGAGTAGTGTCACCCATCGATCCATTGGAGGTATAGAGATATGTTGATCCTATCTACAATGAGGGATAGGGTGACTATCTTGACCAGATCTACAATGTCACTGCTATGCAAGAATACTATATTAATCTGACAGCAGATGGAAACCTAAGTTGGAAGAGTGCTCAGGTTCCTCAACAACTGACTTAGAGGAGGCGTTGGAGAACTGGAAAAACAGGCTACATGAGGTCTCTATGAGAGGTGCGCCAGAGTTACAAGGTCTGTGTGATGGGTGGAGAATGAGCTATGAGAGTTTGCCACCTATGAGGGTTTACCTAACCTTGCAACCTTCTTAAATGAGTTCGAAGGACTCGTAATAGAGTCGTAACTCTTGTTTGTAGACCATGTATTGAAGGCCACAGCCGCTAGATGGTGGGGTACACATAAGCGGTTCATAACAGAATGACCACAATGCAGAAGGTTGATGGAAGTCAGATTCGGCAAAGAAGTTACCACTATGAGCCACAAATATACAGGACTGTCAAGCTCTGCCAAGCACATCAATCGGTGTTGCACCATATTTGCAGAATACACGCGACAAGAATGGGTTCACCATTTCATTCACATGTTGGAAATGACACCTAGGACGTGGTACGCATTTATGGAGTTGTGACAAGGAACCCAGGATTGGAAGGACTCGCTACGCAATTTAGACAAACATTTGAATTTACTGATGAACAAACTACAGTTGATGTTGCGCTTCCAATGATAAAGGAGAAGATATTTGCTGAAATTACTGTCGAACATGCCAATTCTCACCAGTGCAGTGTGACCATTCAGCAATGGATGGCTTGCTACAATCTAGCTGGAGACCAGTGGAAGGAAGTGGAACTTCCAGTGACCAGTTCCTTAAGATGTTGAAAATCAATAAAGTGAACATTGGGTCGCCAGAGAACCCAAAGTTCGCCAATATAGGATATTATTGGGACAAAGAGATAGTCGCAAAGATGACAGACTTGCTGAATGAGTATGAGGACCTGTTCCCTACCAATCTCTCAGAGATGAAGGGAATATTCTGCGACCTAGGGGAGATGAAAATACCCCTATGACCGGATGCTAAAACTAGCGACCCTATAGATTGAATCCAAGATATAAAGAGAAGGTAAAACCAGAATTGGATCACATGCTTGATGCAGGAATCATTGACCCTATTGTGGAATTGGAGTGGATCAACAATATAGTGATCTAGGATAAGAAAAAAATAGGCGAAGTGAGGATCTGTGTTGACCTGAGGAAGCTAAACGATGCATGCGTGCATGATCCATTCCCAACACCATTTACAGATGAAGTACTTGAAAGTGTCAGAGGGCAAGAGGTGTATTCATTCATTGATGGCTTCTCTAGCTATCATCAAGTTAGAATCACCAAGGAGGATCACCACAAAATGACCTTCGTCACAGAATGGGGATGCTACCAGTATATGGTAATGCCCTTTGGACTCAAGAATGCACCTGCTATTTTTTCTAGAATAGTAGTTTCTGCTTTTAAATATTTTATACATAAGTTTCTTGAAGTCTAGTTTGATGTTTGGACTGTGTTTGGTATAGTAAGAGACCATATTGAGAGTTTGCACATGATGCTGGTCCACTGTCTCCAGTATCAGAATGCGCTCAATTCCAAGAAATGTATCTTTTGCACACCATTTGGTGTTTTATTGGGTCACGTCGTATGTTGCGACGGTATTTTGGTCGACCCAGTAAAAGTTGCGATTATCCTCGATTTACCACCACCTACATCAGTCATGCAACTTAGATCAGTGCTAGGACATACAGGATACTATAGGAAGTTCATCATAGGGTATGCAGAGATCACTGCACCTATGGAAAAACTGCTAAAGAAAGATGCAAAGTTTCAATGGACACCAGCTTGCCAGGAAAGCTTGGAAAAATTAAAGAACAACATGGCCACTACGCTAATACTTGTGTTCCTAGACTGGAAAAACAAATTCCATGTTCATGTCAACGCATCGTCTATCGCTCTTGGCATAGTTTTGACATAGCCAGGAGAGGGTGCGCTTGACCACCCTATTGCGTTTGCTAGCATAAAAATGTCAACGAAAGAAAATAACTACACAGCGACTGAAAGAGAAGGCCTCACTATGGTCTATGCACTTCAGAAGTTTCGACATTACTTGTTGGGTGGACATTTCTAGATGTACACTGATCATTCAATGCTGAAATACCTAGTCAACAAGCCAGTGTTAGCGGGGAGATCTGTAGATGGCTTCTCCTATTTCAAGAATTTTATATTGAGGTCATTGTCAAAGCTAGTCAACTAAATGTTGGGCCAAACCACCTATCATGGATAGAAAGCAGTGAAGATCCAACCAGCCTGGAAGATAATTTTTCGAACGCGCAACTATTTGCGGTCACTATGATGGAAGACCAAAACAAAGAATTTAATGCTATCATCCACTTGTTGAGTATAGGCTATGCACCTCCAAGGTTCTCTGTCAATTAGAAGAAACACTTGGTAGTCAAAGTTGTAGACTTCACATTGATCGTTGGACACTTGTATAAGTTTGGCGCGGATGAAATACTGCATCGTTGTGTTTTTTATTAGGAGAAACCTTGGGTTATGAGTGAAGCACATGATGGTGTCATAGGTGGACACTATGCAAGAAAGGAAACTATGCACAAGATATTGCAGGTAGGATTATGGTGGAAAACCATACACATGGATACTAAAATCTTCTATAGGCACTGTGATATCTGCCAGAGAACAAGAAAATCATCCCATTGGGGTGAGGAAATGAACTGGCGCAGAAAGATAAAACATGTGCGTGGTGGAGAAATGAAGGATAAAGATGGAAAGGAAGCACAGAGTAGAGGAAGATGCGACAAGATGGGTGCAACGGGGAAAATCACATCTAGAGTTGGTGGAAGAGGCATGTAGAAGAGTTAAAGCTGGACAAGCAGAAATCAAGGAAGATGGCGAAAGGACAAACCAATAGAAGAAGGGAGGACACTTTTTCGGCTAGTTATGACTAGTATAGATGAACTGAAAGACGTTTTCATGGCCAGTTAAGGATGTGGTTAATGTTGTATAGGACTTCCATAGCTAGGTATGGGCCGACATTGAATGTAACAGAGATAGTTTGTAGCTACCCGAGTCTATAATAATTGCGTAGTACTCAGTCGACCTTGTGTGGTCTTGTAAATGATATAAATAGAAGGAACCTACTCTATATAAGGGTTTGTCTCAGTTCATTCAGTCAGTTTCGATTAGATTCAGTTAGATTCATTAGTCAACTCAGAAGATATTTTGGTAGAAGTATAAGGTCATTGAGCCACGAATGTTATAGCTAATTTTACCACACCAGGTGAATCACACTTGTATGGCCTTCCCCTGTCCCACTGCAGACTCCTTAGACCCCTTGGACCATTTTTTGTCCTTTGATGTTTCCTAGACCATCCCTACAAATATGTGAAAATCCATATACGCGACTTTTAAACCCCTAATCGGGTATATACGCAGGTTTGACCACTGAAACCACGTACATCAGGATGTGTGCAAAATCCAAATCCTTTTGGAGTTTTCCTTGACATGGATCCAACTCACTTGACTCTTGGCCTTGCATATGCCTTGAGAATGCTCGGATTCGACCTTTCATTACCCCTTTGAAAATCTATATAAGGAACTCTTTGGTACATTGAAGGCATATGAGAGAATTGAGAGCAAAGAAACTATAGTCCATTGTTGCTAGAACTTGTGCTTGAGTCTGCATCCCCTTGTCCCTTGGAGCACTTTTTTGTTCTTCCCAAGCTTTCCTTTTGCTTGTGAGCTTGCTATCGAGAGATGGAGGATTGAGGTGGTGGAGGCCCAAGTGCGGGATTCAATTTCTCCGATTCACAGATATGCTGACAGAGGTTGTATCCATTGTAATCTCTAATTTTATATTAATAGAAATATCTTTTCATGTCCAATAATGTATGTTTGAATGAATATTTTATCCATGGATAATTTCAAATGCTTATACATTGTTGATTATATATGCTAGAATAGATCTAACACCAATATATATAGTATGCTTGTCTTGTTTACTTGTTGTTGAGGAAGTGATTTATCAATTCAAAATGAAGTTGGAAAGCTCAACGAGGATCTACTTCAACCGTGTCTGATCCTTTAGTGTAGATATTTGATTTCTATTGCATATTGGAAAGGATTGATTTATGGATTCAAGCTGTCTGTTGTGGTACCCCAAGCCATAGGAATTTCTGTCCATAACAAAATTGGTGACTCGACTGGGGAGTTCCTAGTAGTTTTCATTTGGGGGTTTTCTATCGGCATTTAATGACTTTGAATTGCTCTTTTTCTCTTGTTTCTGTGTCAGGTCTAGGGGCATGTTTGCTTGGTAGTGTCTGATTGGTGTGAAGTTTGTCTCAGCTTATCTGTTTGCCTTTATTTTTATGCACCTTTCTTCATGTATGCAAGTTTTTAACTCACAGTCGCGTATATACGTGGGTTTCTCTGCTATTTCCGCATACACATGCGGGTTTACTGCGAACAGTCATGTGTGCCCTTAGTTTTTCCTTCTAGAGGAAGATGGATGGTTGCTGGGTGAATTTTGATGATTGCTGAGTCTCCTTTGATACTGCTAGAGTCTGTATACACCTCTATTTCTGACCAGAGACATTTTTTTACGGGTAAATTTCTTTTTTGAAGAATGTTCTTGTCATTGCATTTTCGATTTTTTGTTTTGGGATTAGTGCATTAGATTTCTTTTACCTTAGTACTTTGCTTGAGTGATGTTTGAGTGTGCTTGCAAAGTCTGGGGGTTGTAGAACCAATCTTTTGCTTTCATATCTCACTTTTATTTCAAAAAATCCAAAAATATTTGCTTATCATTATGCATTGTGTCTTGCATTTTGCATAGTACTTGCACTAGATTTGCTTTGGATTATTAGTCAGGATTTCATATAGGAAAGCTTGCATTTATCATTTGAAAAAAAATTGTGCATTACACGTAGTAGCATACCCTGTTTTTCATGGACACAATGCATTTGTATTGATTTTTAGGTGTGCATTTTACTTTATGTTGTGTCATAACGCCATTAGTTGCACAGCCATACACCTCTTTTGAGTAATAAAGCCAATTAAAATCAACGCTTAAATTAAAATGAACTACACTATTTTATTTGATAGGGTTCACCAACAAGATTAGGTTTTAGGGTCTTGGAATAGTTCATTGTGAGTAAATTCTCCAAGACCACTAAACAACAACATGTATGTGTCTATCAAGGTGAGTGTGTGAAATTCCTTGGTATAACTAGTGTTTCTCAGGATCCTCCTCTCAAAAGGGAGTTAAGCACGAGGCATTGTGAGCGGTTATTGATTGGGATGACCCCTAGTCATAACTGAGTAGCACCGAAGATATTTCCAGGATTGTATTCGTATCTAGGGGCTCTTTTGATAGTTTTGAGCTTTGCTACCCTGCCCATACGGTCAATCCCTCCTGTGACTGTATGCCTGAGCATTGATTATATTGAGGTGACCTTAGTGGCCTTACCTAGGATATCAAGGGGGTACTCTACAGGGGTTATTCTGCAGGTGTCCCGGCCAAGTTGGGGTCAGACAGCACAGTTGCTTTACACGTTGAAGCTGAGGGCCACAATAATTGGTTACATACCTCCGCTTGTTGTGTATGGGAGTCTCAAGCCTCTCCTAGGCGATACATACCTGCTTCATTCAGGAGCTCACTTATCCTACCCTTGATTGCTTGTGGTTGGCTTTAGATTTTATTGGTGATTGCTCTGTGCACATTAGCTTGCCTAGGGTTTGCGTAGATAGTGAGTCTTTTATATTTTTTGAGTCATTGTGGATTCAAGTACGACACCTCACCGTTCTCATCGTTTAGCAGGAATTTCGCCTTCTACGTCTTCTCCTCCTTTGGGAGAGAGAAATATACAGTCCAGGTGGACTACTTTGCACATTGATTCACACACCATGGGAGACCATATAGAAGGTATTCTTGAACCACCTTCTCCCATTCATGTGGAAGATGGGGAGTTTACTCCTAACTATGATCCTTCACCTGATCTGACTGAGTTAGGTCCTATGATATCTGAGATAGGTACTTTTCATGATAGACCTACTTACTCTAGGGTTGATTCCCCATTGATGCATCGCCAGTATGGAATGCCAAAAGATGATGAGACTCATTTTGAACCCGCGAGCACTAGTTATGGTAGTTATGGTATGTTTGGTTTTCCTACACATGATTTGGCATTTCATGTTGAGTCTGAGTTTACACCTAACACTATGCCTGGGGGCACTCTCATTCCTTACCATGCGGAGAGGTTTGGGAGCACAAGTCACATTACACCTTCCATCCCGGTGGTGGAAGCTACATCACATATTCCTCCTAGGTCTAGGGTTAGTGATCCTATTAGGATACCATATCTGAGACGAGTGACTATAGGGAATAAAATGTACATAATTACGCAGGTCCCTCCATCCTCTATCCCCATTTCTTCGAACGTTCACCCTCCACCTCATTCGCGTGGTCCTTCGAACTGGAATGTTGCTATGAGTCATGTCCGTACTACTGTTACTTGACCAGTTGTGTCTCAGGTTCATGTACCACCCGTTGTTTCAGGAGGTTATGTTCATACTTCTAGAGGTCATGTTACTACTTTTAGAGCGTATATTCCTACTTCCGGAATGCATATTCCTACTTTCGGAGTGTATATTCCTACTTACGGAGTGTATCATGGGGCATCTCATGCGAGCACGTGTGGACCTTATTATGGGACATAGTATGGACAAGGTTCTTCACCTTATGGGTGCAGGTATCGACAACCCGCTTACTCTCCAAATTATGGCTTTGTAGCTCCTAATAGTCAAGGTACACCAAACTATGGTGCTTCCATGCCACCCTATACGGGTCAAAAGAAAGGAGGGCACTATGGCCAAGGCCATGATGGTTATGGTAATCAGACCTATGTGAATCAGAACTATCAGGGAGTGGTCCATTGACCTAATCATCCTAAGCTCCCTTTCCTCGCAACGTTGAATCTTCCTGACTTGTCAAGATTGACGAACAATCCTGTAGCTCATGACCCAGCTTGGCTGGCTATCCCTACTAAGCTTCCCTCGGACATACCCAAATTCGAGGGCAAACCAGGAGAGGATCCGAGTGAACATGTTACTACCTTTCACCTATGGTGCTCTTAGAATTCCTCACACTAGGACTCAATTCGTTTAAGGCTATTTCAATGCACCCTTATAGGGCCTGCCATGAAATGGTATATAGAGCTACCTAGGGGGGCATTTGCTTTGTTCGATGACCTAGCGATGAATTTTCTTAACCACTTCCAGCTACCAATGTGTTATGACATTGGTACTAAAATCTTGTCGACATTTCAGCGGGATAAAGCCAAACATATCTTGGATCATATCCAAGAGTGGCATAGACAGAAGATGTTGATTAAAGCCTTTATACTGCCGGAATTCCTCCTCAAATGGTTCCTTAATAAGTTATTACCGTATATAGCGAAGGATGTTTCTACATCCGGAGTGAAAAATGAGGAACAAGTCATTTTTAGGGCGCAGAAACTGGATTTGATTTATGCACAATCTGGTTTGTTATATGAGATTATTCCCAATGCTCCGCATTCTAGTTTAGACCCCAAAGTTAAACCTGGACCACATGCCAATGAAATTGTTGGTAGTGCGAGTGCTAAACCTACGGATTCAGTTGCAAAACAAGTTAGTCAATTGTCAATCAACCAATCTGCTTCAAGACAAGCCACGACTTCATCTCAAACCGCCCAAACAGTGAGTGTGCTTTTAGTGCAATCGTCGGACTAGAAGGGTAACCAGTAGCCCGGACAGAATAAAAAGAAGGGTAAGAATAATCGTAAGGGTGGGAATAGGAATGAGAATGCTAATAATGGAAAGAATGCCTGTGATGCTGGGGGGGACAAGCAAGCTAAACGTAAGGTTAAATTTACTTGCAATTTGTGTAAGGACAATCACCTCACTTACTTGTGCCCTCATATCGATGAAGCCTCAAGATTCTTGGCACAGGGTCCAACTATGCTAACTAACCCTTTACCTCACAATAAAAATATGAACTCGAGGACCCATGATCAGTATGGTGGTGATCAAGATCCACCAGAGGGTAGTGGTTGTGGATGCATTAACATGGTACATGCTATGAAAGTTGTGACCCATGCGAAGGACTATGGTTCATCACAACCCAACCCAGGTAAGGAACCTGATCCACCAGGAACTCCTTTGCGTATTGAAAAACCTGTGGATAAGCTTGAAGCTGCACCTCGCATTCCTGAGGAATTCCTTAAGTGTTCGAGGCACAATCCTAATGCCCGAGTCACCCATAACTATTCTGTTGTCGAGTATTTGGGCCACACTCCTTGTGCGATGTCTACATTAGAATTGCTTCAGACTCTGTCCTTCACAAAGGAAATATTTGCTTTCTGCCCTTGGTGTGAATGATGATAATTTTTCCTCTGTGATTAAATTTGAAACCACGGGACTTAAGCCTCGCTTGCCTTACTATGTATCTCTTTTGATTCACATAGAATGTCTTAACATGACCGTCAAGCGCACTGTGATTGACGAAGGTGTTGCTGCTTCTATGATGTCTTTATCGTGTTGGAAGGGTTTAGGTTCCCCTGAGTTGTATAAGTCTGTGACCATGTTAAATGCGTTCGATGGGAGATCATTTAGGCCGCATGGGATTCTCCCTTCCCTTAAGGTCCGTTTGGGAGGGAAGACCGTTGTGATAGAGGTCAAGGTGGTTGATGTGCCCCTTGACTACAATCTCTTGCTGGGTAGGAATTGGATGTACAGTATGCAAGCTGTATCTTCTTCCCTATTTTGCATTGTATGCTTTCCATTTAATGGCAAGATAGTTACGATTGATCAAACATCATTCAAGAATCCGTCAGTTATCGCATCTTCAGGAGCTTTGATCCCGATTGTAGAGCACTCTCAGCCAGAAACTGGGAGTGTGGGTGTGGGCATGTATCCATCCCTCATGGGAAGCTTTAGTTTCCCTGCACCTATCCTTATGATAGGGTCTAGTTCCGGTGAGGCTTTGACATCTGTGAGATCGGTGTCTTTTCACACGAGTCATATGGAAGATCCTTGGATTCTTCCTACACCGAGCACTTTGAGTGAGCCCATCATGACGGATGTGCCGTTTCCTGCAATGATGGTAGATTATCAAGCTAATTTTGAGTGTGTTGCAAATCCTAGTCCTTCCTCTTCACAGACAGAGGAGGAGGACCCTTATGTACTGCCTGCATGGGAAGTACAGTCTTCTCACACACATGACTACCTTGATAGTGTTTTTCCTTTAGACGAAGCGATTATTGAGGCCATGTCGAGAGTTGAGACAACATGGGAAGAGCTCCATCATAGATCTTACTTTCTTCCCAAGCTTGACCGCTTGGAGCATGAGGAATTTAGGGAGGTTCTTAGCGAGAGAATTGGTAGTCCCATGGTTCCATTAAGCTCTCTTGGTCCGATGGCTGATGGGAACATGGCAAATATATCTCCAACGATTCCTATCAATATCTCTCGTGATCCTGGCAGGATAGAGAATGTCTATATTGGGGCAGAATGTTCCCATGCTGAGATTTTAGAATACACCGATCTATTTAAAGAATTTTGTGATATATTTGGTTGGTCTTATGATGAAATTCCAGGTATTGACCCTCACATTGTTGAACACAAGATTAAGACTTATCCCAACGCTAAGCCTATTCGACAACATTTGCGTGCGGTAAATACTAGGAAAGCACCCGCGATTAAGGTAGAGATAGAGAAACTGTTGAAAGCCGGTTTTATATATCCGGTTCCCTTGACGGAGTGGGTTTAAAACCCCGTTTCGATGGATAAGAAGTAGGGAACGATCCACATATGTACTAATTTCCGTGATTTGAATCATGCCTATCCTAAGGACAATTTCCCCACACCATTTATTGATCAGATTTTGGATGAGTGTGCAGGTAGCGAGGTTTTTTCCTTTATGGATGGCTTTTCTGGATATAATCATATACAAATTAAACCTGAGGACCAACACAAGACTGCATTTATTTGTCCTTGGTGAAATTTTGCATATCGAAAAATACCTTTTGGCCTTAAGAACGCTAGAGCTACTTTTCAGTGGGCAATGACCTTGATTTTTCATGATCTCAAATCGATTATTGAAGTGTTTTTGGATGACCTTGCTACTCATTCTCGTATGAGAATGCGTCATTCCTGTCATTTAAGATTGGTATTCGAAAGGTGCTGCCATTATTTGGTCAGGTTAAATCCTCATAAGTGCATCTTTTGTGTGAAATCAAGTCCCTTATTAGGATTCATCGTTTCTAAAGAGGGTATAAGAGTCAACCCTTTGAAGGTTGAGGCAATAATTCAGTTGTCTCCCCCGAAGAATATTCGTCATATTCAATGTTTGCATGGCATGGTAAACTTCTTACGAATATTCATTGTCAATTTTTCCAATTTTACTAGAGGCTTCATGCGTCTTTTGAAGAAGGACACCACCTTTTGTTGGGATGAGCGAGCCCAGAAGTCCTTTGATGCACTCAAGCGAGCCCTAGCATTGGCCCTAGTGATTAGTCCCCCAGACTATAGTTGTGATTTCCTACTGTATGTGGTCGCGTCCATGGAGATGATTGGTATGGTTTTGGTTCAAGAGGATGAGGAGCTCCAAGATCATGTCATATACTATTTGAGCTAGAATATTATTGACACTGAGATTCGTTATTCCCATGTTGAGAATCTTGCTTTAGCTTCCGTACATGCGGTTCAACGGTTGAGACATTATATTCTCCTTCACCAGACCTTGGTTGTAGCCCATGTCAATACATTTCAATTCATCCTCACTCAAAGGATGATTGGGGGGATATATAATAAATGGATTGTTATCCTGCAAGAATTTGACCTTGAGTTTGTTTCGGCAAAATCGAAGAAATCGTTAATTTTTGTAGAGCTTATATCAGATTTCCCAAGCGAGGCTGAGGAGTTGGTTTGTGAAGATACGTTTATCGATGAGCACATATTCTTAATCTCAACTTTAGACCCATGGTATGGGGATATCATTATATATCTACAAACATTGAAGGTCCCTACTCACTCTCACGGGATGAACAACGACGATTACGTCACGTATCTAAGAATTACCTTATAGTAGATAACACTTTGTACCGTTGTGGGGTAGATTATATTTTACGTTGTTGTTTAACTCATGAGGAGGATGAGGTAGTGCTGAATGATTTCCACGGAGGGGCATGTGGTGGTCATTTATCTGGGATTTCTACAGTCCAAAAAAATCTTAAGAGCGGGTTATTTCTGGCCGTTGATCTTTAAGGATCATGTAGATGCGGTCAAGAGGTGCCACCCTTTCCAGGTGTTTGCACATAATATGTGCTCGAAGCCTGCCTCATTACATCCCATCATCATCGCCGGTCCCTTCACTAAGTGGGGGCTTGATTTTATGGATTGCAACCCAGCTTCAGCTGGGGGGCATCATCATATCATAGTGGCT
>LPNX011000416.1:27864-109699 GCA_001517045.1 Pseudotsuga menziesii
ATAGTTAAATCCAGCAGTGAGACAGCCGTGCACTTCGTATTCAACCAGATTATTACTCAATTCATAATTTTGAAAGAGCTTATCACTGACCATGGCTCATACTTTCAGAATCATATGATGGAAGAGTTGGCATCAAAGTTAGGGTACAAACAAGAACATTTCTCCTCTTACTACCCTCAAGCGAATGGATAGGTAGAAGTAGTGAATAAATCAATCAAATCTATTCTCCAATGAACCATCACACAAAGTAAGAATAATTGGCACATTATGTTTTATCCTACTTTGTGGGTGTATAGAACCATTGTTAAGACTGCCACGGGTTTTTATCCATATCATCTTGTACATGGAGTGGAGTTGGTATTGCTGGTTGAGTGTGAGATTCCTTCTTTGAAGCTATCCATAGAGCTCTTTCCAGACACTTCACCATTGGAGGAGCATTTGGTCCACCTTGAGTAACTTGATGAGCAGCGTCGAGATGCCTTGGTGGCTCTAGAAGTAAATAAGCATCGCGTAAAGGTCTAGTATGATAAGTTTGTCCGTCCAAGGAGGTTTAGTGAGGGATACTTGGTCCTTTTGTGGGATCAACCAAAAGAACCCTTGGGGGAAGGAAAGTTTAACCCCATGTGGCGTGGGCCTTACATCGTTAAGCATGTGTTAGAGAAGGGCGCTTATGAGTTAGTGGATTATGAGGGAATGGCCTTGGCGGAGCCTAGAAATGGGCTCTATCTCAAGAAGTACTATGCATGATTTTTAGCCAAGGCTGATTATTGTATATTATTGTACAGTTTTGCATAGTTAGGTCTTTTTCTTATCGTGATCAGGTTTGTGATTAGTTTCCATTTATTTTGGCAGATGTCAATGGAATCTTTCACCTTCATAGGATTCACGGATGGTGCAAGCCATCACACTCAACACTCAACCTCTGTTGCTTGGGTGATTTATATTCCTATGGTTCAGGTGTTGTCTTCAGGAGGCGTATGTCTACGACCATATTCCAACAATGTTGCTGAATATAGTGTCATTATTGAGCTTATGTGGGACGCCATTTCACATGGCGTTCTCTCTCTTGAGGTACGACTTGAATCAGAGTTAGTAGTGTCACAGCTTAATGGTTTATACCATGTTAGAGATCCAATATTATTAAGAAGATTCTTACATGTGAGGTTATTAGAACGGCAATTTGACAATATAACATACATACATGTTCCAAGAATTAATAATCAAGTTGCTGACTCATATGCTAACTACGTGTTAGATTGGCATTTGTTTCATACACAATAAACTCATCACAAACACAAATTTTTACACATGTAAATAAATAAACCGATCATCATAAAAAAAATTATATACATCCAAAATGTGGTAATACATAGTGTCATAATACAAAAATGGGGCTCTTGAGCCACCAAAATATAATACACGGTAATACAAAATGTATCACTCCCAGGTATCTAAGCCTGTGGAGGAAGACAGGGGTTGTGATCATGGAATATCACTACGGCTCTAGATAGTCGTCGAAATAATCGCACCCATGCTCGTGGTACTCCCACCACCTGGTGCTGCATGGCCTCAGGTAAGTCCTCGACTTGCACCATGGAAACTCTATGTGTTAGCCTCACAAAGTTGGTATGAATGCTCTGGAGCATCCGCTCCGCATCCACACCCATGATATCATCTCCTCTTCCCCTCCGTCTATGACTAGGGAAGCCTTCAGGCCACCGTGGTCCCAAATCTGCATGCATATGGTAGATGTCACTATGTATTGTCACCCAAAAACATGTGTTTTGATTGCATATAATCAGAAAACACAAAAACATTAAATAACTCAAAAATTTTAAAAAAAGAGGGTCAAGATTCATTACCTATGTCACCGTATGCCGATCCTGGTGGTAGCGGCATGTCCAGGTCCCCCTGGAAATCTATCCACGCATAGGGGTAGTCATCGATGGAAACTATCTATCGTCACCACCATGGAAACAAATCAGTTGGATAGGGGTTGGATACCCTACCTCCCCCCAGTCTGTGCATCGCATCCACCCAATGTCATTGGGCCAGATCTTGAACCCTGTGTAGAGGAACGTCAACTCTAGGGCTCAATCCTGGAACACGCTCGAAGAAAAGCGTGCTCAGTATGCTGCTAAAACTGAAGTTTCGCACTCTGCCTATCTTACACTCACTGAGCTGATGTTTCATGTTGCCTAGTAGTGCAGTGCTCCAATCGCATACCATGGGTCTCATACACTCCACTGTGTAGAACATCAGACGCCACGAGGCCTGCTGGAGTAAAGCCAAGCCTGCCATCCTGCCTAGTGTCAGTAGGATGGCTTTTAGGCCCAGCACATGTATGGAGTTAGTTGGGATCTGACTCCCCACCTTCTCCGTGTCCGGATAGCAGTACACCGCAATGTACTCATCTATAGTCAGACCACCTCTGGGCCCACGAGAACGTAGGTTCACTACTTCCCCCCATCGAGAAAGTCTAGTAATAAAGTATATGTCCTCCACCTCTATGGTGAGGGACATCCCATCTATCTAGAACGACTCTGAGTCTGGATCCCAGTAGTCCACCAACATATGCAATAGTCCTAGTTTGGCCCTTAAGCCACCAAGACACCAAAATTTGTAGAGCCCACATGCATGTAGTGCTTGTTGAGCCATTAGATCGGACCTTACTACCTCTTCTACATCACCATGTTCACGTTCTCTCCATTCTAGGACCATCCTGCACAAAAAATTTGAGTTTTGCCCATTAGAACACTTGAAAAATCTTAAGCGCAGCCGCATACGCGACTGTTTTCCAAACAGCCGCGTATGTACATGGGTTTGGGGGAATTTTCTACATATAGCCAGCCCTATACGTGGAAAAACCCTCGATTTTCACATGGGCCGCAACGCCTATTTTGGAATGGCCTAGAAACCCAAAATCACCATGGAATTTGACAAAAATTGCATCAAAATGGAAGATAAGAGCATGAGTAAGTACCTAGAGAAAACGGTAGTGGATTCTGCTGGCTGGATCTCCTGGAATTCGCTGTTGAAATTCTGAGCTCAAATGGGTAAAAGTTTCAAATGTTTTGAAATATTTACTATTTATAGAAATTTTTCAAATTTTTGAAAATTTTTACCCCCTTTTCCTATAGTTTGGACCGTTTCTAATCCTTTTGGACTATTTTTGGACTAATTTATGATGTAGGAGACCTTTTTGAGTGTCGCTTCAGCTGTTGGATTGACCCGTTCGTGTCGATTTCAGGTATCAGGTCTAAACTGGCATATAGGTTAGGTTTCATCACCATTTGCATTTTGCATGACCTTATGACCATTTCATTATATCCTTAGGTACGAACCCACTCTGTTATGTCACGGAACCTTCTTGTTGTTTTAGAAGTGGCATGATATGAGTGGTAGAGCTTGACCTTACATGGGTACCCTAGTTAGCGCCTTATTTTCATTTGGTGCCCATGCTGATGTTTTGTCCCTTAGGGTGTGGGAGTCCGTTATATAGTATTGCCATGACATTTCACAAGAGCCTCATACTCCTCTTGATCTTTTGCTGGCTTATTTCCCTCATGACTCTCTTATGTCAAGTTGTAATTTCATTATCATGAGCTTTGCTTGCCTTATTGAGCCTTACGCCGACTTCCCTAACATTGAGTTTCATCCATATAGCTCGAGCTTGTCTCATGTCTAGCCATGCAGAGCCATTTTTTATATCCTTTGCAGCTTGATTTCCTATTTTTACCGAGAGGGTATTTTCCCCCGAGTGTTGCTATCCTACACATGTATCCTTGCATTGAGAATAGGGATGTTCCACTGCTTGGAACTAGTTTGTTTGCCCCTATGACACTCGTCTCCTCCTAGTCTATAACTATAAAGTAGTTTTATTCTTTTTCAAGCTTTTTAAATATTTGAAAAAGTCCAAAAAAAATCAAAAAACCAAAAAGCCGGACAAGGTAAGATGTTATCTTTTGGCAGTTGTCGAGTAGTGTCCCCTTCGAACAGAGCACTATATATCACATCCGTTGGTTGGATTTATAGTTTGACTTTAGGAGCTGTACTAATTTATCTGAGTTTATCTCCACCGACTGGTTAAGATTCCAGTCCCCATGGAGCCTCTGTCGATGCCTCCTGTGTCGCAGAGATGTCCTAGGTTTATATATCGAGTCTATGCTACCTTTGTTTAAGTCAACATACACCATCATGCTCTTGTTCGAAGGAAGTTGAAACCTGAGTCAGCCATTCCTCAGTTATCTTGACTTTGCATGTCGGCCATTCCCAGTACAGTTACTGGTTCATGCACCTTATGATCGAGTCCTTCCACATTATACAGCTTTGCTAAGTACCTCGTGTTGGATGATGGGGGATGCCTTAATGCCCTCCTTCTAGCATATTTCATCCCATTGACTTCAAATCATTTATTTTTGGATTGGAATCTAGAGTCATTTTGAGTGCCTTGAGACTTGCAGTCATCAATGGCAGGTTCTCTCACCATCGACAGTTTTTGGGAATACATCAATGTCCCCTGATCGATGGATCCTCTCAAGTGTTCGACCTCAAAACATCTATTCGCACTTGTTAGTTTGCACTCTAGTACCTTGATTCCCATTTTCATTATCGATGGGTGATCTTGCATCCGTTAATGGTATACATCAATGACTAGTAATCGGATGATGGACTACTATGTTCGACCTAGACACCTCTATTCACATAGTAGGACATGTGCTCGTAGCGGTTTGTGTAGAAAACTTTCCACATTGGTGGCATCTCTTATATGCTACCTCCTTGATCATGCCAGTGTTCATGAGATTTCAGCTCTCGTGACTTGATTCCAGTATATGTCAGACATTTCCAGCTATTATGGAGATCATGATCCTTTGTATATCTTCATCATGGAGATTCTGATCTATGTATATTGTACGTGGCGATGACCACTTATGTGATATTTTGTATCATGCCTATTCATGGCCATTGTACTCTTATGTGTCCGGGACTACTAGATGTATTTGCAGTTATGTGTAGAGTTGTATCATTGTACTATGTTGATTGGGTGGCTGGTCTTCCATTTGGTATCCTTCATCACTCCACTTCTGGGATGGACTTATAATGTATTTTGGCAATCGTATGACCCCTCTGACCTCACACATTAGGGGGCATCTGTTATAGCTGATTTTACCACACCAGGTGAATCACACTTGTATGGCATTCCCCTGTCCCGCTGCAGACTCCTTAGATCCCTTCAACCATTTTTTGTCCTTTGATGTTTCCTAGACCATCCCTACAAATATGTGAAAATCCATATATCCGACTTTTAAACCCCTAATTGCGTATATACACAGATTTGACCACTAAAACCGTGTACATCGGGATGTGTGCAAAATCCAAATCCTTTTTGATTTTTCCTTGACATCGATTCGACTCACTTGACTCCTGGCCTTCCATATGCCTTGAGATCACTCGGATTCAACCTTTCATTACCCCTTTGAAAAGCTATGTAAGGAACTCTTTGGTACATTGAAGGCATATGAGAGAATTGAGAGCAAAGAAACTATAGTCCATTGTTTCTGGAACTTGTGCTTGAGTCTACATCCCTTTGTCCCTTGGAGCACTTTTGTGTTCTTCCCAAGCTTGCCTTTTGCTTGTGAGCTTGCTATAGAGAGATGGAAGATTGAGGTGGTGGAGGCCCAAGTGGGGGATTCAGTTTCTCCAATTCCCAGACGTGCCGACAGAGGTTGTATCCATTGTAATCTCTGATTTTATATTAATAGAAATATCTTTTT
This sequence comes from Pseudotsuga menziesii, assembly GCA_001517045.1. Classification (NCBI taxonomy): domain Eukaryota; kingdom Viridiplantae; phylum Streptophyta; class Pinopsida; order Pinales; family Pinaceae; genus Pseudotsuga; species Pseudotsuga menziesii. Next base: position 33,639 of record LPNX011000416.1, read on the forward strand.
CTGTCCAATAATGTATGTTTGAATGAATATTTTATCCATGGATGATTTCAAATGCTTATACATTGTTGATTACATATGCCAAAATAGATCTAACACCAATATATATAGTATGCTTGTCTTGTTTACTTGTTGTTAAGGAAGTGATTTATCAATTCAAGCTGAAGTTGGAAAGATCAACGGGGATCTACTTCAACTGTCTGGAATAAGGTACGAGGTCTGATCCTTTAGTGTTAGATATTTGATTTCTATTGCATATTGGAAAGGATTGATTTCTGGAGTCAAGCTATCTGTTGTGGCACCCCAAGCCATAGGAATTTCTCTCTGCAATAGCGAATCTGGCAACTATGTGCGCAGACTGCTAGTAAAGTAGAATAGTCGATCCAGGCCGTGTGCGGATCAGTAGGAGTAGATAGAGAATAAACCAAAGAGCATGAGAGCAAGAAGATTGAGTCAGAAAGACATATCTTAAGAACAATCTTCAATTTGCAGGATGCAAGGTGCTACCTATATTTCTCATGCCAGATGAAGAGCACCTTACTGGTTTTTCCCAAATGGGTTTCCACGTTATTTCAATGTATCATATGCGAATTTTGTTGAATGGTGAATGTTTATGTGAATGATTGCTTATCTTATATTATTACAGTTACAGTTGTTGTTGAATGTATATCGCAGTATGAATGAATGACTGTCTAAAAGTATTATTGGACTATTGTGTATGAGTTCAGGGTTAATCTACTAAATGTAATATAATTCGCACAGTGTTTGTTAAGTACAAGGAATCGTCTGCGTCGCATAGTTGCGCCAGTTGTTAAGGTTCAAGAACAAGGTCACATCGCATGGGTGACCTTTGGCACTTGGTTGTGCCTTTGTCATAGAGGGAAATAATCCATCCCATCACCTTTCTCGAGCTCCTTGGTCGCGTGACAAGGGACTATAATCCCTCTCTAGATGTGGAAACATAGTTCTGGCAGTTACCCATTAAGATATCTCGGGTGAGACTGCGCCTACCTCACGCGTGTTTCCGAATGAGCTTGCTCTGTTGGGAAAATGTCTTGTGGTGTCTTGTTAGTATTGTGTTGTGGTTGAACCGTAGGTCGAGACAAGAAAGAGAAAGAGGCCAACAAGGTCACATCTCCCAATTCTCAAATGCACAAATGAATTCATAAAATTTCTCAAACTAGCAAAAGATGTGAAAAGGAGTTGGAATACATATTTTATAGAATTAATGTTGACATGTTGAAAAAGTTACTTGGCTTGGTAACCTATGAGAATAGGTCACCCATGAGTGGAAAAAATTTCCTTTCTTTTCTTTGCTTTAGATTTCCTTTTTTTGCCTCTTTTTCTGACTTTCCTTCTTTTCTAAACTTCCCCACTTTTCATACTTTCCTTCTTTTCCCATTTTATCCTGCTTTTTGGATTTATGCTGCTTTTCTTGAAATATTCCTCTTTTCTCATTTTTGGTATCATTTTTGGACTCTAGTGCTTACTTGACTTCTACTCCAAGTAATTCCTCCAACCTTATCCACTAATTCGAATTGGTAGGCTAATTTCTCTATTTATTCAGCATAACAAATAAAAATATTAATTGCACCAATAATATTAAATGATCCATAATTATTTATTCCAAGTGGGTAGAAACTATGGACATATTTAAATGCACACTCCTAATTAATTAATTGCCTCATCTTAACCCCTCATTAATTATTTAATTTAATCTGTCACTAGGATCCAAGGGGTTCGGTCTGCTTCATGGTGCTGTCAAAATGGGAACATGACAGTCCTCCCTTCCCAAGATTGCTTGTCCTCAAGCAAAGTATCCCAAGAGGTCCATCATGATTTTGTTGCACTACTATGATCATAATCCTCTCTCCAAGAAAATATTCACTACTTATGTAACTGAACATGCCTACTTCTATCCAAGTGAAGCAATTGGAGAGTGTGCCAAAATCCCATAAGAATATAAGAAATGCAAATATACCGCTACTATGTAAACTATAAGTCCATCCAAGCAGGTGTTCCCTATGTGGGAAAATGAAACCAAGTGCAACATAGATGAACTGGTGCAACATAGATGAACTGGTGGCCCTTTATACAAATTAAAGGGCCAACCAAAACAAGCTTTGGTCCATGACTCAGTAGATCCAAATGAACTTTGGCATAGAAGGCTTGCACATGTGCAGCATAGGGCACTACCCCTTGCAAGAAAATCTGTTGAAAGTCTTCCAGAAATATAGGAAAAACATGAAGGTGTTTACAAAGGATGTGCAAAAGGAAAGAACACAAAGAATACATTTCCAAGTAGTGAGAACAAGGAAAAAGGAATCTTGGAAATCATCCACTCCGATGTATGCAGTTCGATGTCATCCATTTCATTGAGTGGGTATGTATACTATGTTTCTTTCATTGATGATTTTTCTAGGAAGACATGGATATACTTCTTGAAAAAAAAAGATGAAGTATTCAGTAAGGTCAAAGAATTCAAAGCCTTGATCGAGAACCACACAGAGAAGAAAATCAAGACCTTTCGATTAGACAATGGCAAATAATTCACATCAAATGAATTCAAAGAATTATGTAGAGATTCATGGATTAAGAGGGAGTTGACCACTCCATACAATCCACAACAGAATGGGGTTGCAAAAAAGAAGAATAGAATGATTATGGAAGCTGCAAGAGAAATGCTTCATGATCATTATCTTCCCATGCATCTATGGGCAGAAGCTGCTAGGAAATTTGTATGTATAGATCCGTACTCCACGTAGAGTACTTGAGAACAAGACACCTAAAGAAGTCTTCTCCAGCAAGAAACCAGAAGTTAGTCATCTCAGAATATTTGGCTGTCCAGTATACATGCACATTCCGAAAGAAAAGAGGACAAAGTTACATCCTTCAAGAAACAAGGGTATATTTGTGGGATATAGTGAAAACTCAAAGGCTTGCAGAATATACTTCCCAGGATTCAAGAAGATCGATATCAGTAGAGACGTAACATTTGACGAAGACTCAACTTACAACAAATCTAGAAAGAGACCTATTGAAGACCCTGAAGAAGTAGAAGCACCCAAGATTCAAGATACAACTATGAACGATGCAACTCAAGAAGAAGATCGAGAAATAGAAGAACCCCAGGAACCTATAGATCCACCCTAGGAGAAGAATCCATACAAGAGGAAACCTGCATGGGTACGAGAAGCTATCCAAGGTTCAGAAATATATGGGGCTCTAGAAGAAATGCACAGAGAGAGGAAAAGAACTAGGTCCTACTCCGGTTATGTAGCCCTATTATGTGACATCATTGATAAAGAACCTTCCAACTATGAAGAAGCGGTAGAGAAGAAAGAATGGAAGGATTCTATGATCAAGGAGTATCGGTCGATCATGAAGAATGATGCATGGGATGTTGTCCTAGGACTAGAGGGGAAGTATGTTGTGACTACCAAGTGGATCTACAAGATCAACCATGCTGCAGATGGCAGCATAGAGAAATATAAAGAAAGAATTGTGGCACGTGGCTTCTTCTAGAAAGAAGGGATAGATTATGAGGATACTTTTGCACCTATAGCCAGATACACTTCCATCAGATCAGTACTAGCTCTAGTTGCAGTAATGAAATGGAAGATACACTAGATAGATGTCAAGACTGCTTTCTTGAATGGTGTAGTGGAAGAGGAAGTGTATGTGGAGCAACCACTCGGTTTGGAGACACATGACAGGGAAACTCGTGTGTGTAGATTGAAGAAAGCCCTGTATGGTTTGAAATAGGTACCCAGGACATGGTACAACATAATTGACAGCTTCCTGACTGGGAATGGATTTACCAAGAGTAAATCAGATTCCAACCTTTACTACAAGATTGAAGAAGGGAACCGAGTGATACTCCTAGTGTATGTAGATGACTTGTTTGTAACAGGTGAGGATGTGTTGATTGCTGACACGAAGAGGAAGTTTGCTACTGATTTCGAGATGAAAGACTTGGGTATGATGCACTACTTTCTAGGCATGGAGGTGTGGTAGAGTGCAGATGGAATCTCCCTAGGACAAGGGAAGTATGCAATAGAGATCCTGAAGAGGTTCGGGATGATGGAATACAAGACCATGACCACAACGATGGCATCGAAACTGAAGCTATTGAGTGATGCTTCATCAGAGTCAGTTGATGCTACGATGTATCATCAGATGATTGGGTCCTTAATGTACCCGACGAACAAAAGACCAGATATTTTCTTTGTTGTGAACACATTGAGCCATTTCCTGACAGATCTGAGATATGTTCACTTGATTGCTGCAAAGCATATTCTGAGGTACCTGAAGGGTACAGTTGATTATGGGCTCAAGTATGAGGAGAATGAGAAGATTAACCTAGAGGGTTATGTGGATTCAAATTGGGAAGGTAGTGCCATTGATAGGAAGATCACTTTGGTGTGCTGCTTCAGTATGGGATTAGGTGTGATCTCTTGTTTTAGCAGGAAGTAGTCCTGCGTGGCACTAAGTACAGCTGAAGTAGAGTATGTCACATCTTGTTAGGCTAGTTGTGAGGCAGTGTGGCAGAGGAAGCTACTGTCTGATCTGTTTGATCTCTAGTTGGATGCTACTTGTATATATTGCGACAACCAGAGTTGTGTGAAGTTGTCGGAGAACCCAGTGTTCCATGACAAGTCGAAGCAAATCGAGATCAAATATCACTATATTAGGGATATGGTGTAGAGAGGAGTAGTGAAGCTCCAGTATGTTGCGACGGATGAACATATAGCTGATGTGTTGACCAAGCCATTAGCCAGAGTGAATTTTGAGTACTTCAGGGAGAAGCTTGGTGTTCTTCATATTGAGGTTCCTTCCAAGGGGAAGTGATGAGTCTGTGAGCCTTTCTCACATGGTGGTAGGATTGGTTCCTCCCATGGTTAGATCTAAGTGTTGTGCCTTTCTGACAGGGTGGTAGGATTGGTTCCTCCCATGGTCAGAAGTAAGTGGTGTGGCTTTCTGACATGGTGGTAGGATTGGTTCCTCCCATGGTCAGATGTAAGTGCTGTGCCTTTCTGACATGGCGGTAGGATTGGGTCCTCCCATGGTCAGATATAAGTGCTAAGACCTACATCCAGTATTTAAAAGGACTAGCTCTGTAGCGGAATACCTTGTAGAGGGCAAGGCCTACATCTAGTATGAAAAAGGATTGGCTCTATAGAACTACATCCAGCATAAAAAAGGGATGGCTATGTAGTGGCTTACATCTAGCATGAAAAAGGGATAGCTCTATAGAGGTACATCTAGCATGAAAAAGGGTTGGCTCTATAGTGGCCTACATCCAGCATGAAAAAGGGCTGGCTTTGTAGAGGTACATCCAGCATGAAAAAGGGTTGGATCTATAGGGGAATTCCTTGCAAGAGTAAGGAAATACATCTAGCATGAAAAAGGGATGGATCTATTGATGAAGACTTACATGGAGGCTAGGCATACAACCAACATGAAAAAGGGATGGCTCTGTAGAACTTCCTATGACGAGAAGAATTAAGAGATAGCACCATTTGATCGAGATAGTGGAAGCAGTGATGGTGATGATGATGATCCAGTGATGATCCAGCTTTGATCTAGTGACGAATACGTGTGCTGATGAATTGTGTCAAGAGAATACCTTCCTAGTTAAGAGGGAGTGTTGATGTATTTGTAACTTCAGAATGTATTCACTTGTATATTTTATATATTGTATTTCATTGGTCCCTGATGTTCCCATAGGGAGAATCATTAATGTAATCAAGTCATAGAGAATAACCGTTCCTTTGTAAGTTGGGGGTAAAGTACCCATAGTTGTGGGGCACTAGGGTTATTATACTCTCCTAGAGAAATCAGCCCTGGTAAGTAATTGTCAAGTCAAAAACTAGTATAAATAGAGAGTGAGCCTCTCTATTTGAGACACACACTCACCCAGCTATAGTGCATAGGTGAGAGAAGAGGAGATCACACAAGTGAGAGAGAGAGAACAGCTGTTGGAGATCATCTTTCTGTCTTTGGGTTTTACTGCTGCCATTGGTGCTCATTCTATCTCTGAGGAAGTTGCAGGATTTTCTCCTTTATGGTTTCCCCAAGGAAAATCTTTGTGTCTATTGTCTCTTATGATTGATTGTTGTGCATGTTATTCTCTCAGATAAGGTCCTAAGATCATATTGCTTAACTGATAAAAATCTAACAATTTGGCTATATGTAATTTTTTCAATGATATTTAGATTCTTCTAGTTAGGAACCTATACAACAACAGACTCTACGCATGAGATTTCAACTTCTATGCATTGTTTAATTTCCCTTTGTTTGTGTGAGCTTCCAACTATTTTGCATTATCTAACTTCCCTCTATTTCTTCAAATAAATGATCCTTTTATATCAATAATGAAATGGACCTCTTACTTGTAACAAAAGGTGATTAAATGAAAAATAAGGGAAGGAATGTATGATTTCATAACAATCATGTTCATGAATTCACTTTCCTTAAATTCAATCTCACTTGACCCTCATTGGTCACAATTCCAACTCCTTAACCTCATGATTGATGTGGTAAATGAATTGAAGAATGCATTATCATCCATTGTGAATCTCTTCACCATCATCTTTGTTGGGTTCTCCAAAAACAACAATTGGTTGGAGCTAATTTTTTTTCCTTCTATCAAATGTTTGAAGTACGTGTTGTCAAATTGTTTGGCTGTTGAATCCAAAAGGGTCCTCACACTATAGTTGGTGTTAGGTTGTGGAAACACAATGCTAATCCAATTATATATATCTATATATATATATATGAATTTGAGTAAATTCAAATTTCATTGTTTTTAATTTACAAATAATATTAATGATTTTTTTTCAAGTTAGAAAAAAAGTAACTTGATATTAAAAAATTGAATCAAAGTTACATCAATACAATGCTAGTGTCCAAGCCTTTTTCAAAATTGCATTCATAATCCTTAGTTCACCTCTTATAAGATATCCTAGAACTCTTTACATTCTCAAAAAAGCTGACAAAAACCTTCATCAAACTAAACATATCAGCAAATCACAAAGCCTTCTTTCTTTGAACATAGAACTTAACTAACAATTTTTCATGGAATATTCCATAACATGCAAAAACAACTCGAAGATAAAAGAAAACAAATGAAAGCTAGAAGAGTGAAATCTCTCCTTTATGAATGATATTCTCATAAACATATTCTTCAAAATGTATAAGTCCATCCATATGACCCACTACCTCCTTGGATAAGGCATCAACATCACTGTTGAATTCCCTATAGAAATGGGAAAATGATATCTCAACAAAAAGACTCCTTCAAATCCATAATCCTTCTCATCCAGTGTGAAAGATGAAGGAAGTTAAGATTGGATTTCCTAGGAACCCGGTCAATAATCACCTTTGAATCACTAACAATTTGAAGAAATTGTATGCCCGTTTTTTCAACAAACCATAAAAGACCCCATAAAGCTAGGAGTTCAGATTTTGTTTTAGTTCTTTCTCCAACACCCAACTTGAGTCTAATGAGATGATCCCTTTTAATTTTGAGGAGCATTCCAACACCACATAAACCCATATTTTGCGTCCCTATATGGGGATTTCTTCCCTACTACATGCAAAAGCACCTACCCTAGCTCGTCCAGAACATAGGGTAGAGTTCAACAATAAGAATGGGAAGCAAACACAACAATAACTATATCTTTTAGATTTTTCAGATATATAATACTAACTAATGCAAAAAAAGACAAAAGATACATTTTTTCTGAAATGTGGGCCACCGCAGCTGTCCAAGGAAATGGTCCCGCGGCTCCACGGTTTCGGTCTCTAGTCTCTTCCAAAAATGGTTGTCAAATGGGGAATGGATCCAAATGGGCATGGATCAAGCTCAACATACACCATGGGAAATGGCGTGGCAAAATATGGGAATAATTGTAGAAAAGTGTATGATGTGACTGAGAGAAAATGACAAAAAAGTGTTTGGGGGAGACCTTCACAATGTATTTATAGGATGGTCCAAGGGTTTTTGACCCATGTTATTTTATTGTCCATGGTATTTATCTATGGTATTTTGACCCATTCTCATTTTTAGGTTTTTTTGGTCCATTTGGAGAGAGTGGGAATAAATCACAATAAATGTTCAACTTCCCTTCATTTATGAGGAAGGAATAATAATGTTTTGGACCATATTTGGTGGAAATTTAGTTGTGAAGGTCAAAATGGAGGAAATAATGGTGGGAATATGATGTATGACTATGGTTTATACCATGAAGAGCTAGGTGAACAATTTTTAGTGTTAACAAATTGCCCCTTGATGTGTGAGGGTAGGAGCTCATCGTATGACCGATAGACATCATAGGATCAAGGGAAATGGTGACAACGGTGGAGAGACTCAAGAGGACTGCAAAGGAGTGGAGTCTCTTTGTGAGTAGTAGTATGACTGGCTCATCATCCATAATCTTCATTTAAAGGTTAGGATCGGCTTTACTCTTAGTAAAGCCCATGCTTGTTAAGAATCTATCTATTCTAACATACCAATCTCTAGGAGCTTTCTCCAGTCCATACATATCCTTTTTCAACTTGCATACATGATTCACTCTGTCTTCGACTTCGAATCCTTGTGGTTGTTTGATGTAAACATCTTCCTCAATCACACCATTAAGGAAGGTTGTCTTTACATCCATCTGGTGTAAGTCCCACTTTATCATGGAATCAAGTGCCATGCTGGTTCTGATGGAAGTGTACCTTTCTACTAGATCAAATGTTTCTTCATAATCAATCCCCTCTTTCTGAGAGAATCCTCTAGCCACAAATCTTGCTTTGTACTTTTCAACACTTCCATCAGCAGCATTAGAGGAAATTTCAACTCAAAATTGGCCTTTTAACTCTAATTCAAATTCCATGTCATCATGTGTTAGCAAATGAAATTGCTTTAAATTTGAAATACCGTATAGATATTAAACAATTTTTTAAATTTAAATTTGGGGATATGTATCATTAAAAAACTACTTTTTTTGTTCGTATTTTCGACATATCTCCCTACGTTTTTACTCAAATTTCGATCAGGAGAGCTCATTGGATGCAAAATTAAATTTTGCATCCAACGAGTACCCACTCGGGATACTTTTGATGAACCTCGGTACCCCAAAAACAATAAATACCTGAAAAAACATGATGATGACAATCGAGAAAGCTCGTTGGATGCAGACTTAAATTCTGCATCCAACAAGTACCCACTCAGCATACTTTTAACGGACCTCGCTACCCCAAAAACAAGAAATATGGGGTCCATCAAAAGTATGTTGAGTGGGTATGCGTTGGATGCAGAATTTAATTCCACATCCAATGAGCTCCCCCGATAAAAATTTGAGTAAAAACATAGGGAGATATGCCAAAAATACAAACAAAAAAGTAGTTTTTTTCTTTTCTTCCTCCAAAATTAATAAATATTATTTTATTATTTTAACTATTATTTTATTAATTTTTTTAGGAGGTTCATTTTGAGTTGAAATTTTCTCTAATGGCATGTTTTATCTTGTAGATCCATTTTGAATATACCACACTTTTGTTTTCCAGTTTGGGTAATATATCCCAAACATCATTCTTCATTATTGATTGGTATTCTTCCATCATTGCTTCAACCCATTCTTTCTTCTATGCAACTTCCTCATAGCTGATGGTTTCTTGATCTACAAGGTCACACATCAATGCTACTTAACTAGAATATGGCTTTAATCTCTCGCTTGTTCTTGTGGAGCCTTTTGGAGCTCCATGTCTCTCTACTTCTTGTATGATTTCTCTTACCCAAGCAGGTTTTCTCTTTCAAGAGATATCCATAGTAGGGGGTTCCTGAGGTTCTAGCATTTCATGGTTTTCAGATGCTACTATTTCAGGAGAGGGTTCATCTTCTACCATTTTGGGAGGCACATCCTCTTCATGTACTTCTTCAAACTGACACCTCCTACATTTCTTAAGAGTTTTCTCTTCATCAAATGCTACATCCCTACTAATATTGATACGATGGAATCTTGAAATGTACATCCTAAAGGCTTTGGAGACTTCACAGTATCCAACAAATATTCCTTTCTTTTTAGAAGGATCCAACTTGGTTCTCTTCTCTTTCAAAGTATGTACATATACTCAACAACCAAATATCTTGAGATGGCTCACTTCAGGTTTCTTTCCTATATACATATCTTTAGGAGTCTTGAATCTAAGAGAATTGTGAGATAACATGTTATGCACATATACGGTTGTTCTTGTTGCTTTAGCCCATAGGTGCATGGGGAGTTCTTGGTGATGAATCATAGTTTTCACTATTTCCGTAATAGTTCTATTCTTTCTTTCCACAACACCATTTTGTTGGGGATTATAGGGAGTGGTTTATTCCATATTAATTCCTGCCTCCTTACAGAATGCTTCAAATTCCTTTGAAGTGTATTCTCCACCATTATCTGTTCTCAAAGTCTTGATTCTGTTTTCTGAAAGGCTCTCTATCAAGGCTTTGAATTCCTTGAAAATCCTGAACACTTCACTCTTGTTTTTCAAGAATTATATCCATGCCTTTATTGAATAATCATCAATAAATGTGATATAATATTCATATCCACTTAATGATACGGAGGGCATATGACCACATACATCAGAATGAATTAGTTCTAATGTACCTTTAGTCTTTGTTTCATTTTTTGGAAAGGGATTCTTGATGTTCTTTCCTCTTGCACATCCTTTGCAAGTTCCCTCATGATCAATCTTCACATCTGGTAACCCTGTTACCACCTTGCTCACATAGGGAAATGCTTTGTAGTTGATGTAATAAAGCCTCTTATGCCACAGTTCACTTGAGTTGGTAGTCTCATGGACAAGGGTTTTCTTTGGATTTCCTTTGAGTTTATACAATCCTCCTTCTTCTTCTCCAATGACCAAAGCATCTTCAAGTGTCTTTCCTTTGGACCACACGAGTACTTGTCCATCTATAAAAGAAACTCTATATCATTTCTTATCTAGAGCTGAGATGGAAATTAGATTTTTTTTCAAAACTAGTACATGCATTACTTCCTTCATCTTCATGGAAGTCCCATATTCAAGCTTGTAGCTTGATTCACCAAACTAGGGTTTAGCTTTCTCGGAGATTTATCCACCCAAAAACTTCGATCCCAGGCTCAATAGATGCAATCCAAGGAGGCACAAATTTCTATGCAAGCAGATCTTCCAAACTCCATATTTTGCAAAAACCTTAATTTTTTTCGGAGAGGGAGTTTCACCTTGTGAAAGTTGTAATATTCAGGCTAGCTATGATACCATGTTAGGATTTGATATGCTAGACTAGATATCATTAGTGTTCATTTCAAATTCACAGCCGTAGCATATCCAGAATCACTGATAGAAACACAATCACAAGATAGACACAATATTTATCCTCGAAAACCCTAAAGGGGAAGAAAACCGAGAAAAACTTCCTCTATATAAGATGTATAAGATATAACCCCAAAACAATTATTCTCCTCCTTGTTGTTCTCTCTCTCTCTCTCTCTCTCTCTCTCTCTCTCTCTCTCTCTCCTATGCATTACACAAGTGAGTGTCTGTGTGTTCAAATGAGAAGTACAACACTTCTATTTATACACATTGAGCTAACTGACATTTACCCTAAACAAGTCGGCCCCACTAAATTGTCCGAGACGACTTCAGCTAGGAAGACTCAAAACAATATTTTATATTATTCATTAGGGTACTAATGACCCAACTTACAATGGAGGCTTTACCTCATGACTCTATGATGACCAATTACAATAGTAACACCCCAACGGAGGAATAATAACATCTCCCTTGGGTTACATCAGTAAAATACATTTAGAATATCCTTTAAAGTTACAATATTCAACACCTCTAGTAACCAATCACTTGCCTTAATGTCTATTGCACTCCATGATTTGATGTTCTATAGTTGCAATGACAATGAATCACATACTAGAGTAGAAGAGATAAAGAAGATGACCCTCTAGTATCCAATCACTTTCCTTAGTGTGTATTGTTCTATGTGATTTGATGTTCTATAGTTGCAATGAAAATTAGTTACACATTAAAGTAGAAGATAGAGAAAAGATGACCTAGTAACCAATCACTTGCCTTAGTGTCTATTGTTCAACCTTCAACTGTTGCTAACAATGCGTATTGTTCCAACACCCCCCATCAACACAATGCCCTAGAGATTTAGGAGGTGGCATTACAATACATCCCCCCATAATTTCATCTTCCTAAAACCCAAACACAGCTTGAAGTTTCATAAACTTAGCTTCTACATCGCTTTTCTTCATCATGATTATCTATGCATTTATAGTCTTTTGTGAATCAAGGTAAAATAAAAGATCACAACCACATCACACAAGAACCAAATTAGCCTAGTAGTTTTCCACTATTGCATAAGCTAACATGCTTGGAGTGTATCATGTCATTAGTATAGACCAATAATTAGTGTAAGAGAAATTTAATAGACCACATAACAAATGAATGACATTTACTTTTTCTATAGTGGCAACTGAATCCAAAGAATACCACCCTAGTCCAGAAATGTTTTCTTTTTATAGCTTTCATCTTATAACAATACATGTAGCAAGTGTTCAGACATTGCCACCTAATGGTTCTCTTGTCTTGGGTCTATGGGTGGAAAAAGTTGGAACATGGCACGTAAATTACATTCATTTCCGGATAGAAGGGATGGAAAATAATGAAGGTCAAATGGGTAAATAAAAAGGCAGAGTTCTCATCAAAGGGAATTTGATGAAGGCAAATTATGATTGAAATGAAATAAATATTTTATGCAAGGCAGCCACGTAGAAGTTGTAAAAGTTGTAATGGAATGGTAAATTGACGAAATTAACTTGGATACCAGTAGATTCACATATGGGAAAGCGTATAGTTTCTCATCATGAATATGGGATAGGTTGGTTGTTAGGGTCCAAAACTATGCAAAAGCGAGGCAAGGATACTCATTATTTCTTGAACAATAACTTTAATTTTACTGAAAGTATGTAAGGTTACTAGAACAACAACTTTGATTTTACTGAAAGTATGTAAGGTTACAGTGCTAACCCAAAAATTGAAGAAGAAGAAAACAACCTTGAAGAATTTTGAAACTATATAAGCCGTGGAAGATCATGGAATTTAACTTTTAAGAACGGAATTGTACTGAAATACACACAGGGAGATGCCAAATGAAATGGCAGATTTCAAAAGCTTTTAACAAAAGGTATATTCCACATTAAGTAACTAGAATCAAGTATGCATTGCGATATTTGGCTGCTTGTTTTCAAGAACGTGAAGGACAGCTTTGGAATGTACTTAAAGTTTGCCAGTTGCTATCTACTTCTCTCATAGTCTGATTACTAGCCAGCTATTTACCCAGATTACTCGTTGTTTCGTGCTTCTCTGTTTTATGTTATAATTGCACTCATATTTTTCCGTTTTATGTTATAATTTCATTCATAGTCTATAGAAGTGAAAGGTTTGTATAAGAAGTTTTGTTTTTCTCATACATCTCGTTGTATTTTTGGAAAATTATTGATCACTTTTTATAGAAAAATGAACTTGAATACTAAACCTAAACCTAATTTACATGTGAGCATTAATATTTTGGTAATATAAATTGATTAACTTGAATAAGAAGGTAATCTACTCTTAAGCACCCATGCTAAATCTAATTCACAAGCATTAAATATTTTGGAAATCTAGAGGAATGAACCGGGATAGAAAGGATAACCTTTCAACCACACAGGGTAAACCCAAATAACATGTAAACATTATATATTTTGAAACTTTGCTCGATGTAATTCTCTTTGGTGTAATTTGATAGAACTCTCCTTGGCAATTATTTAAAGCACTTCTGCAATGGCATTAAGAGCAGAATCTTTCAGCAATTGTTTGGCAATGCATTGGAATGAATAGGAGTGCAGATTTAAGTACTTTTTTTGAAATATATGTGAGATGTCTGTTTCCTAGATTTGCAGAATAATTTAATTTTTATTTGCTTCAGAAAATTAAAGAACTCTCTTTCTTACAATTATTATTGTGCCTTAAAGAACTCTCTTTCTTACAATTATCATTGTAGCTTTATTGCAGGCAATTTTCATCATCTTTCGTTTCCTGACACTAATGGCAGTTGCAGGTTCACTCACAGGCTCCATGCTATGCTTCCTTGAGGTAGGTTAGCATGTTATTAGAATACTGAAGTTTGAATGCAACCTTGGAAGATTTAGTGTTGCCTTTATTTCTGGCACATAATTCATTTGCACTGGAAATTTAGTGGAATATCTTAAAGCAACCTCGGATTCTTTTGATTTTGGATATGTAAGTGCACTTTCCATCGACGTGGTCAAGTTAGTAGTAATTAATAGCAAACGTTTTCCATGATGGTAAACCTAAAAAAATCAATAGCAAACGTTTTGCATGATGGTAAACCTAAAAAAATTAATAGCAAACGTTTTATGGACGTTGTGTTAAATTTTTTGGAGTTTTACTGTATAGATGTTTTGTCTACACAATGAAATTCAAGAAATTTTAAACACAATGATTCAACACTGTAGAAACATTTGTACTCAAATGTGTATTTTGAGTTGGATTTCTGCAATAGGTATAGTTTCAAGCATACTTTTATCTCATGGATTTGGAATAATTTCCGACTATAGAAGATGTGGGTTAGTATGATCTGAAACATCTCCAGTTGCCACAAGTATGCTATTGGTTTTAACTTTCGCCTTGTACAACCATTTCCAGTTTTCAAACAGTGACCATGGCCTATTACAATTTACATGTGCTTTATTGAATTCTAGCATGACCTGCAAAATGTAAATGACCTATTACATGTGCTTTCTTGGCTATAAAAGTGCTTTATGTGGTCTCTGTCACAAGAAAGAAGCATTGTGAAACCCTACTGAGAATGCACTCCAAGAGTTTGGTTATAGATAGATAGATAGATACCGAAAAAATATTGTCCCATTGAACAACTTGCAAATAAGTAGTACAAATACTGAGCAAAGACAAACGACGTACAACAATGAGAAGCTGTAAATTATAATTATAACTCTTTTTAACACTAAATCTAAACCTAAACCTAATTTACATGTGAGTATTAATATTTGGAAATTGTAACTTTGGTAATGGTAATTGTTTACTCTCTGAATTAATTGATTTTAAAACTACCTAGATAATCAGAATTGTTATCTAAACCCTCCAAATTATCTTATTTAGATGTAAATATTAATATTTGAAAATTGTAACTTTAACAATACTGGTTAAACACTCTAAATAACTATTTCAACCATCGAGTTTGACTTGATTTCAAAACTAAACTGGTTAAACACTCTAAATATTAATATTTGACTTGATTTCAAAACTATACTGGTTAAACACTCTAAATAACTATTTCAACCATCCAGTTAAGGAAGTTCTAATTAACCCTTATACTGTTCCTCAGAGGCTATCACTAATAACTGTAAAAGCATTAAATGCCCTACAGCAGCTTGTCCAAAAGTCAAAGGAAATCACTAATAACTTTGCTGCAGAGTATTTAATGCTCTACCGCTGTTCGATCATTAAATGCTCTGCAGAGCATTCACGATGCGTAAACGCTATTCAAAGAGGTGCGAAGTGTACTGAGCCCATACCGGCTCATTGTTGATTTTTCTATTTTTAATATTTTTCAGTTTCTGACTAGTCCTGTGAAAGGATCAGGATTCGGAATTTTGTTGAAACGTCAGGTTAACCAATCATAAAATACAGTCATCAGAGTAGACATTCTTACAGAGCACAAACCGAATCCCTGGTGTACTCACGGACTAAAATGATCTTATTGATTTAAAGGTATGCAGGACTGGAATTTGACATCCCGTTTACTGGTCAAACAAGAGCCACGTGGTATGCCTTGTTTTTTTTGCTTTTCTGTAAGCAAGTATTCATTTAGTACGTAGAAGTAAAAACTAACAACGTTTTTTTTATGAAGGTTTTTTTGGGTTGAAGTGTATTTAACTAAGTTTTTTTCAAAATCAATTTTATTTAGTTTATTATTTTATTTGCTTCAAATTAGATAGCAAGTTAAATGGGCTTGATTAAGTTTTTTTTGAAATCAATTCTATTTAGTTTATTATTCTATTTGCTTCAAATTAGATAGCAAGCTAAGTGGGCTTGATTGTGGGGTTTCATGAAGCACGCCATAGAAGTCTTGGGATGGGTGACCTCCCATCTTCATGAGACATTAATGACTTCATAAAAGGAAACACATGCGCCTAACCATTAGACCCACTAGGTTCTTCTTAGACACCTTTATGTTTACCTACTTGATTTTAAGTTCTAAAACATTTCAGATTTAACTACCTACTTGTTTAGAAACAAAATTAACAAGCTATGTAAAGTTTAAACTATTCAAACATTGGTGCTTTATTGAGGGTTTATTCATATTTTCTTGTATATAGGTTCTTTAATATGTATATTAACCTACCTATAAAATGTTTGATGTTAAAAATGACTTGCTTGTCTAGTTTCTACATTTTTGCTTTCGATGGGGGTTGCAATAATATGATAGCCTTCATGGCATTTCTAGCTAGAAGTGATTCTTTTTCTTTTTCTATCATCTTTTACAAGAACTAGATCATTAAGACAATTGATTTGGTTACCAAATTTTGCTTTGATGACATAAAAAATCTATTTTGCTTGAGAGAACACAAAGTACTGTGTTAAATTGTTTTCTTTCAAATAGCCTAAACCTTATGATCATCTTGTCATGCTTGATCTTCATGGTGTCCATCTCTTTAGGAAGGGGTTCAACTCCACTCGATCCCAATTTTATTGGTGGATTGTTGATCTTGTTCTCTATTTTCATTGCATGTTCCTTACATTACAATATGCAACTTTTTGCTTCGTCACTTGCTTAGATTCATGTTCATCCCTTAATTTATATCAAATCATTAAGCACTATATAAGTGAATTTAGACTCTAAAATTCTTGTGAAATTTAAACAAATAGACATTTGCTTTTCAAAGATTTTTTTTTCATTTCTACATCCATTCCCATATCCCAAAATCAACCAATAAATAAACCTAACATAAAAAGAACAACTTCAAAATTCCTTGGAGTGGAAAAAGAATATTTAATTAAAGCAAACGACTTAAAAGCCAAAATGAAACAAAATAACCATAAATACATTAACACAATAAATACACATTATTTCACTTTATAGTTTTTGGTAGCATATTGTATGGCTTTGTCCATATCCATTTTCTTGACCTATTTTTACTCAATAAGATGAATTGCAAAATAGTTAATAATAATTAAACTTATTTTATATATAGTTAGTAATAATTGAACTTATTTTATATATACAATGAAGTTTCAATATTAATATTACGAAAAAAACATATTTCTTATTTATTTTTGCCATTCTTAATGGTGAGCTTAGAATGATAAGAAACTAATAAGTGAACATGAAATTTCAATTAATAGACATATTTGGTTCTATGTACATATGACTTTTTACAATGTCATGATTTTTTCAACTCTAAACTATCAGAAATTATTATGAAAGCGTCCAACTAAGATAACAAAGTACGAAGATTCAAAATGGATTATTTCAAGAGATATGCAATCAGTGTTTTTTTTTTAAATTATGGTTGCCATTTTTGTTTTTCCTAGTATGGCTGTGCTTTTCTTTTTTCAGAATTCGTTTGGTGGTTGTGTTTTAGCAGGAGAAGAGTTTGCAAACAAAGGAATACATAAACTTGATATAGCAATCAAATTGTAGTAGATAGAATGCTTATATAAGTTAGTTTGCTTAGAACATTAAAGTTTTTTACTTTATTATTATTTTTTTAAAGGTATAGGATCTTATCTAAGGTCTTTAATGGTATTTTTTATTTTGTTTTATATTAAAATTGTTATAGTGGTTTTTTTACTTAAAGATTCAACACCAAGATATGATGAGATGTTTAAATGAATAATCATTTTTTAGTAAATTAACCATGTTTTTATTTAAATAATTTAGTTTAATTTACATTATTAATTTGCTATCAAAACTTCCTAAATATTGGTTCAAAGGGAAATTCTTTTACCACTATTCTTTACTATATGAATTGATAACAAGCTACATCCATTCATTGAAAGGAGGACTGGTATTTTTAGTAGCCAGTGGGCAATAACCAGATTGATTTTTGAAATGAGAATAAGCAGAACATTTAGCCAAGAATCCCTTACCTGCTTTCCCATATTGCTTGCACCCAAGCCACCATTAATCCCTAAACCTAGATCGTTAAAGAAAGGTATGTTCCCTTAACCTGCTGCAATGAAACCCTATACATTAGAAGATCAAATACACAACAGACAAACAGACAATGTGGTTGACACGAGAAAGCATCAATACCTCGAGCCCTTGATTTAGAGTCTATAAATAGTAGTTGTGGGTAAATGGAATGTGATGAAGATAAATAAATCACCATGTCTATGTGGAGAATAGTGAATCAACTACTTGGAAATGATGAATCCTTTTCCGAACATTACCCTTCTAAATTTGAAAATGAATTGAAGCACCACCCAAATGTGCATAGTGCCACAATCCCAAATGAGGATCCTACAATCAAAATTCGGTGCAATCAAATCATGCAATTAAACCATCACCATGGGGGTGAGAAATATAATTGTGAATTGAAAAATAGAGAGCCCCTCATAAAGATTGATTTTCATGACCTTTTACCTACACAAATAGTTAGGAAATTTGAGCATTTTAGCACTTCCAATCTGGATGAAAGAGGATATCACATAATATAAATGAAAATTTGGTCAAGAGTATAATATGAAGTATTTCATAGATTCTAGCTAAGCTCTTAGTGTCCATTTAAATTAGAATCATTGATTTTTTTCTTTGAATTATGGAGCAAGCCCAATTGGCTAACTCATATTTGTTAAGATGGGATTTTTCTACAACCCAAGACAGGTTCCCATACAACCTCTGAAAAAAAGGAACAAAAACTCATAAAAATCCTATCTTATGATTATAAAAAAACCTTAGCATATACCCATATTAACCTCTATTTTTTAATTGTCATAATTACTTAATGTAACTCATGTTAAATTTTTTCTATAGCAAGACAATAACATTTTATATGTTAAAGTAGCATTATAAAGAACAATGCAAACAATCAAAGATTGTAATATACAGTATGTGTGCTTGGAGGCTTTAATACATTTGTATACCATCAACAGAATACATATATAATACATGAAAACATGGGTTTTCTAGTCTAAGCGATGGTCACATGGAAGTACCCTAGTTCAATGATGAGAGATGGACAAGGTTTCCATTATAAATATGTGTCGACCTCATCCAAGTTTCCCTTGGGGTGGTACCAGATCCTGGAAACCTTGACTTTGAGGACAAGGTAATCAAGCGACGATAACACAAAATAAATGACATCAATCTGGGTATGGATTATGATTCCATAGTGGATATTGTGGCTTCATCAACTATTCCTAGGTTTGGTTGGAAGAGATTGTAGCCCAACAATATTTGATCTAGTTCATCCTTATAGAAAAAATATGGGTAGGCATTGATAATGAAGTGCAACGGTCTTCAAGAGAGAATTAAGAAGCAGTCTCAAAAAGGATGTGAGCTTTGATTTGAAAGTTCCCATGAAGGGTGGATAGGATGCGGCTAGCATGTGGATGGAGTGCATCGTGGTCATGTTCAGAAAGCCCTCCAGCCAGGGTAATTTTTGGGGGCGAAATTTCGCCAATTGGCTATTTTTTGGTTTTTTCAAAAAAAAAAATCGCTAATTGGTTATTTTTAGTGTCTAATATCGCCTATATTTACATAAAATATGTTTTTTTTATCATAATATTCGCTAAAATTTACACATTTCAGTGTTAATTTTATGTTTCATAATTAATATTCACCTACCTATCTATAACATGTTTTTTTCAATCCAAAACAATTGCCTAGAATACTATACTTAAGTATAATATTAGAATCCTTAAAAAATACCCTGCCTCCAACCCCATGCTCACCATAGTCGAATGCATGTTTTGCAATGTTAGGATTAGATTAATTGTCAAGAGGATATCATTTCCCATGGAGACTTGATTTTCCTTTATAATGCACATGATCTTGGTGCTTGAGAAGTACCTCTAAAATTTCTCCTTCACCCATCCACTACCTATTCCTGATACATGTTGCTCATAGTTTCGTTGATTGACATTTACCCAAAAGGAACATGTTTGAATATGTGTCCTTATGTGTGTAGACCTTCACAAGGAAAAAAAAATGTATAAAAAAAGGAAACATAAGAATGATCTTCCATTAGAAGAAGCAACCTACGATTGATCTTTGGACCCACGTATTGGGCCAAGCATTGAATATAACATGCAAGTGGTAAATAAGATCAAGGAGAAAATATCCTACATATGATGAGTTTATGTGAGGCATTTCCCACTTTAGTGTATGAGGAACGGAATCAGGATCCTCACCAAATTACCACTTCTAAATAATTAAAGGAAGCTTTGGGCTCTATGCAATATGATAAAAGTCTGGGGCCAAATGGATGTCTCATGGATTTTTTCAAAGGTTTTATGGTATTATTTGAAAATGATTTATTGGTTGTATTAAAGGATCTAAGGTAAAAGGTAGGATTTTGACTCTTTTCAATTCTACTTTTATAGTCTTAATCCCTAAAAAGATAATGGTCAATCTTTTGAGGACTAGAGACCAATTTCATTGTGTAATTGTATTTCTAAGCTCACAACAAAGGTTATTGCAAGAAGGATTCATGGTATTCTGTCTGAGGGAGTCTTATAGAAACAATTTTCCTTTTTGGAAGGGATGCAAATCCATGATGTCATTTGCTTGGCCCAAGAAGTTCTTCTTTCGATAAAAGTAAAAAAATATGCCTACCGTTATCATTAAAGTCAATCTCAAAAGAGCATATGATTAGGTATATTGCCTCTACCCACGCCCTGTCTTACTTTAGTCTTACTTAGATTAGATTTCAGTTGGAATCAGTTCATTGGATCATGTCTCATGTACAGACTATGTCCTATGTAGTTTTGATTAATGTCGCAGCCTCCCCCTTTTTAAACCCAAGAGAGGGCTTAGACACACATTCCCTTTGTCTCTCTTCATGTTTATTTTGGTTGTTGAAGGTTTCAAAATATCTATTCACAAAGAAATATTTCGTCAGTAGTGTGCTCAAAGGTGTTAATATTGGGGGTAATATCAATATTACTCATCTGTTATTTGTTGATGATATTTTACTCTTAACTTATGGTTCTAAGAGAGATATCTGTAAGTTTAAAGGTTTGTTGGATTCTTTTCTCAGAGCTACAAATATGATTGTCAATCATTCCAAATTTACTATTTCTTTTATGAATCTTGAGATAGATCTCAATTTGATTTCTAGGCAACAAACGTTCAATCGAGTATAAATAATCTTAGATTTATTATTAAGCCAAATGATTACATTACAAAGGATTGGGAATGGTTGGTTGGTAAGGTTGAGAAAAGAATTCATTTATGGTGTAATTTATAGCTCTCTAGAGGAGGAAAGATGATTCTTATGAAATCTATCCTTGAAGTTATTCCCATGTTTTGGTTTACTATGGCTCATGTGCCTAGTGGAATCATGGATTGTGTTAGGAAAATTTGATTTAATTTTCTCCGGAATGGGGATAAGCATGAAAATTCCTTTCATTGGATAGATTGGCACAAGTTATTTATGCCTAAGGAGTATGGTGGATGGGATAGATTGGCACAAGTTAGTAATTTGTGTGTATGAGGACATTCCAAATGCATTTTCATTGTATTATGTAAAGATCGAGCTACATTGGTAACCTAAACCAGAAATAAACACATTATTTGTTGTAAATTTGTAAGCTGTGATAGAAACATTGAGATACCCTTTCACCGGTGACTTGGATAGCTAGGGTTTTAGCTAATCATACAATGGATGCAAAAAATGGATCATAAAGACATATACAAAACCATAAAATGTTGAGTAAACTATAGATAATGCGTATAAGTTTCTTAAGTGAAGAAAAATGTGCCAATAGAAAAGAATCTCTTTCCTCCATCCACTTGCCATGATTTCTTCACCTGACGCTTCTCTCATTTGGACGACTGTGTGGTATGGGCTCATTGGTAGTGTACTAAACCCAGTAGTATGGACCTGTATGGTTCAATCACAACCAACAAAAGAGACCCCAATTTTATTAATGCATGTAGAAAAAGGACCCTCAAAAGATTATAGTAACTGCATGATAATTAAACAATGAATCTCATTGGTCACAACGTTCCCAATTAAAACAATAAATAAAGAATCGAAACCATGGAAATGGGTACAGTAACTCTCACCTTTTGGTCTGAGGTTGCCTTGTTTCTTTCAATTTTGGTAAGGAAAATGATCATCTCCCATTCTATGTAACCCATCTTTCTTCACATTCAATGGTGGTCGATGACCAAGCACCGATTCTGATGGAAACATGTTTCTTACTAATTCGAGGGATATGGGGGAAATTACATTAACCTTTGATGATGAAATGCAAATGATCTGAGAAAAAGGTTCCTAGAAATCAATCATCTTGCAAATTAGACTCTATGTAGAGCGATTTTTTGAGAAAAATAGATGAAGTTTGTATGGGGTAGGATTTGAACCCCACATGTACCTGTAGCTTTTGCAATGCTGTTCACACTTCCATTTTGACCTATAAAAAATTATAACAAATCGATTAAAACTAATTTTTGGTTTTGGAGCATTACATGAAATTTTTTTATGGTTAAGAATTCATATTCCTTTCCATTTCAACCTATAAAAAATTATAACAAATCGATTAAAAATACTTTTTGTTTTTGGAGTATCACTGTTACACTCAAAATCTGTCACCAGCATTTGATAGGATCCCTAACACAGACATTTTCCGTCAAATCCCAAACTTGAAGAGAATCCTGCTCTAGGTGTTGGTTTCAACATACAAAATTGCAACACCACTCTTACCCTCAAGCAAATAAGTGGTACCTTGTTCAACACCGCACTAGTTGTGTGAAAACCAGGTGGTGCCACTGCCATTACTCTATGTTGTTGGCACGGTTCTTACCCATAACTGCTCTGTCATAAAGGGGTATAAGCGATGCCCTTGGTAAAAAGTGAAAAAAGGAGGTTTCTCGAGGCTTCTAGAATAAGAGCCTCGTGTCTAACCTTATCCTTGCTCACCTGGGTTGGTTAAGGTCGAGATCCCTCTTTGTAGGATCTTGTGGCCACCTCACCCACCAATATCTCAACCATCCTATCCATTTGAGCCCTATAAATACAAGCTCATGCTCCATGGTTGAGAGAGAGAAGAAGAATAGTAGAGTTATGCTGTTGAATTGATACCCTGGCCTAATCCATCAGAGAGCAATTGTGGAGCAAGTTGGAGCTATCGGGGACAAGGTGCTAGTCTTGTGAAGGAGTGCATCGACACTAAGGCACATGGTTGTAAGCTCTTTCATTGATTTTCTAATGCAAAGTTGATTTCCTTCCCACATGTTTGTTGCGTAAATATCACATATATGTTATTGGATTCCTTAGTCACTAATATGGATGTGTAGATGATTTTTTAGTAGCTTTGATGTCTTTGTATGTTTGATATGTTTTATAGGTATACAGGTCCTTCATCAGAGTTACATTCCAGGTGTCTATAACGTTCATGGAAGGTCTTCAAACGAGTTATTCACTCATTTGTTCTGGATCTAAACCATTCAGACTAGAGGAACAACTTCTGTCCGCAAAAGGTGATATATTCCTGATAACAAATTTGGTGACATTTCAGACCATATTCATGAATGGAGAAGGCAGAGAAGGCTCATTAAAGCTCCTATCCCAAACCAACTCTTGGCTGATTGGTTTATGAAATCTTTGTTGCCACCCATTGCCCGAGATGTGGCTATGAGGGGTTCTATTATTGAAGAGCAAGCCATTAGTCGCACACAGTATCTAGACTTAGTCTATTCCTAGTATCGAACTTTGTATGACCTCATTCCTCAAACTCCTCGACCCATCACTGACTTGGGTAAACCACTTGCATAAACTCCTATTGATGGGGTTATTGGTTCAATCCAGCCCCCATGAATGGTTAAAGCTACCAAACAATCCAATCCTTCCACTCTTGCTCCTTCCAACCCCACGGTTTCCACCAAGGTGAATGCTATTCAAAGTACACAATCATCTAGTAATAATAAGAAAGGAAAAGGTAAAAACAAGAAACCCGGAAACCAACAGGAAAACCCCAAACCTACGGCCATGGAGAATGACAATAAAGGAAAAAGGAAAGCTAAGTATCCCTTCCTATTGTGTGGTGGCGATCATTTCATGAAAGAGTGTCCTCGACGTGATGAAATTAATAAATTTTTAAAGAGTAACCCCGCACCATCAGTTCTCACTGATCCTTTTCCTTCTCAGCAACAACTGGTAGACCACGTGTCTAACTAAGGAAATTCTAGTTCCACAGAGGAAATTCGAATGATGTCATCGAATATTATTAAACTAACAAATCGAAGTCAGTCATATGACAAACCGAAGGAGAATAAAATTGAGAAACCTTCTCCTGATAAAGCTCTTTCTACTGGTTCTCCCACATTCTCGTCCAATGGTCCCCTAACAATCAAGAAACCTAATCTCGACATGATTTCGCATCCACCCAAGAGTACTCTTAGGAAGCCTGTTTTTAACCCTAATGCCCGAGTTGCACAATTTTATAATGTTGTAGAAGATCTAGCTCAGGAACCATGTGCAATGTCTACCTTAAAAGTGCTCCAAAGATGTCCCACACAATGCAAAAACTTATTAACCACTTTGGGAGCCATAGATCCGAGTGACATGAATCTGATTCACTTCAATCCGGAGAACCTTAAACCTACATTACCTCACCAACTGGCTTTTCAAGTCATAACTGGAGTAGTTGGGAAAAAGGTCTTTAGGACTGTTCTAGATGAAGGTGCTTCAACCTCTGTTTTGTCTTTGTCTTGTTGGAAAGCCATTGGCTCTCTTGATCTTGTAAAATCACCAACAACACTAAAAGCCTTTGATGGAAGAGGTTTCTATCCCTATGGTCTCATGCAAACCCTTTTAGTTGAGCTAGGGGGGAAAACTGTTTCCATTCAACTGGAAGTAGTGGAGGCCCCGTTAGACTATAATCTTCTCTTAGGGAGAAACTGGTTTTATGCTATGACCGCTGTCACTTCGATGGTATTTAGAACCCTCTAGTTTCTGCATTTGGGAAATATTGTAACAATTGATCAACTTGATTTTTGTACGCCGGATGTTACCACTCCTACGACGAATAATATCCCTTTTCTAGGTCAGTCCCCTCCTCCTTACCAGTCGATTGGGGTAGGGATGTTGAAAGAATCTGCCCTCATGGGCATGTTTCTGTCAACTCCTTCCAGCACAGATGCAAAAACAATCAATATGATCCCTTCATTTAATTATGATCATAAGGATAAACAAGTTGTTGAGACATCCTCCCTCAGCCCGCATGAAGTAGTTTATGATGCCATCCAATTTGTTTTCATTGTTCCTACAGATGATCTTCATCTGGTAGCCTCGGATCCTTACCACCTACCCTACTGGTTAGAACCTTCGCTTCCTACTCTAGATTATATCTCCCAGACTTTTTCATCGGACGAGTCTATTATAGAGATTATGAATACAAGTACATTCGTATGGGAGGATCACCATTGTAGATCTTCGTTCCTCCCCAATACCAGTTCGACAGATAATGATTTTGTGTCTCTCTTGGGAACTAATATTGTTGACGATACGCAAAAACTTGTCTTGTTGCAAGATTCCAAGTCTGAAGGCAATTTATGCAACACTACCAAGACGATTCCAATTGACATATCAGTCAAGTATGGAACTATTGAACATGTTCACATAGGAAAAAACTGTTCAATAGATGAAATTGAAGAGTATAAAGCAATTTTTAAATAATTTCGAGATATTTTTTCTTGGTCTTATGAAGAAATGCATGAGATAGATTCATCCATTGTAGTCCACAAGATCAAAACCTATCCTATGGCCAGACTGGTTAGGAAAAAATTGAGACAAGTCCATCTGTGGAAAGCTGCGGCTATCAAAGCCGAAGTCGAAAAACTTCTAAAGGCAAGATTTATATATCCTGTACCGCTAACAGAAAGGGTATCGAATATTGTTCCTATGAACAAAAAGCAGGGTACTATTTGAGTCTGCATCGATTTCTGATATTTGAATAAAGCTTGTCCCAAGGACAACTTTCTGACTCCACACATCGATCAGATTATCGATAACTGTGCTGGGAGTGTCATCTTCTCATTTATGGATGGCTTTTCTGGATACAATCAGATTGAGATATTTCCTATCGATCAGCATAAGACGATATTTCTATTCCCGTGGGGAGCATTTTCCTACAAGAAGTTACCTTTTGGCCTTAAGAACGTTGAGGCCACATTCCAGCGTGCCATGTCCTATGCATTTCATGACATTAAGAAAATTGTGGAGCCTTACCTCGATGATCTCCCTGCGCATTCACAACTACGTGAAGACCATCCTCGGCATCTTAGAGACATTTTCCTGAGATGTCGCCACAAGATACGGCTGAACCCACACAAATGTGTTTTTTACATTGAGATAGGATGTCTTTTAGGCTTCGTAGTTTCCAAGGATGGTATTCAAATTGATCCCTTAAAGATTGCTGCAATACTTGGTTTACTTGCCCCAACCAACCTGCTTGAACTCCAAATTTTGTAAGGGAATGCAAACTTTCTTCATCATTTTGTTTGTAACTTCGCTGAGAAAACACATGGTTATATGTGTAAGCATGAATATTTCACCTTCTGCGGACAAAAGTTGTTCCTCTGGTCTGAATGGTTCAGATACAGAACAAATGAATGAATGACAAAGGATGAAGACCCTCCCTGGATGTCATAGACACTTGGAATGCTGCTTCGATAGTAAACCTGTGTACCTGCAACTAGATCAAACATGCAAACACATCAAAGCTACCAGAACATCATCTACTTATCCATGTTAGTGACTAAGGAATCTAACA
The DNA here is from genome assembly GCA_001517045.1 of Pseudotsuga menziesii. Classification (NCBI taxonomy): domain Eukaryota; kingdom Viridiplantae; phylum Streptophyta; class Pinopsida; order Pinales; family Pinaceae; genus Pseudotsuga; species Pseudotsuga menziesii. Next base: position 60,708 of record LPNX011000416.1, read on the forward strand.
ACATTTACATGTGAAATCAAAACAACAGTAATGTGGGACAGAAATTAGGTTTGCATTAAGATGAATGGAGAAGTTTACAACCAATTAAGCCTTAATGTCGACATTCATCTCCATGAAACCAACACTTCATCGCCATAAGATCCAACTTTTCTCTCTATGCTCTCAAATGGCTTGGGCCAAATGGTCAATCCAATAGCATAACAATACCTCTATGGTTCTCCCCCTCAACCATGGACATGAGCTTGTATTTATAAGGCTCAATGGATAGGAATGGTTGAGATATTTGTGGATGAGGTGGCCTCTAAGATCCTATGATCGGGGATCTCGAGCTCAACTGACCCACAATGACAGGGATAAGGGAGGACACGAGGCTCATGATCTAGAAGCCTTGAGAAACTTCTCTTTTTCCCATTTTACCCAGGGTATCACTTTTCTCCTCTTATGACAGAGAGATTTAGGTTAGAAATGCTTATGGACCAAAGGCCATAGGTGGTGGCACCGCTTATGGGAAACAAGATGCAGGTGGTGTAGGCAAGGTATCGCTCATGGTTAACGGGGAAAGCATGGTGCTGCGTATTTTTATGTAAGATTGACAAACAACATGGGTTTCCACTCCAAGTGCTGGGATTAAGGGAAAATATGTAAGTCAAAGGTCTTATCACATGGTGGTGACATAATTCGGGTATAACAGGATGCCCCCCAAAGCATGATTCTTAGAGGGATAGGATAAACAAGAGATTTGAGAGAACAAGTTGTCACTTCGAGGTGAAAATGTCAGCTCGATCGGAGCATGTCATCAAGTAGGCATCTGTAGTACATAAATATTTTTGACTCATAAACACAAGTAACCAACTCATGGCTGTAGACCAATACAAGGCAGATCCATGGGAGGAATAAACAAGCATGGCTACTGGAATACAACGTAGATCCATGTGATAGAGGACTCAAACTTGGACATAGCTACCAGATATACAATGTAGATCTATGTCATACAGATGCAAATTTGAGCATAGCCACGACCATACAAATGTGGATCCATGCTAGATATACAAAACTCCATTGCAACCTAGGGAAAAGCAATAAGCGCTTTAAACAAATATCCAAGGTCTTCGTCTCGTTTTCTGCAAAGTACGATTCTATCCATGTGATTACTTGAATGATCTGAAGTCGAACATGGAAGAAACCACTTGATTACCGTCCAATGATGTGAACCATTAACAAGTGCAAGGGAGATCACCATTGATGTCAATGATTCCCAAGGTACCCTAGTACAATCTACTGAGTGTGAATAGATGTCTTGATGTCGAACACCTAGTCGATTCTATCGATCAAAGGTCAATGATGTGAACCTATGTTGAGAGCGAGAGAATATGCCATTAAGGCATACAGATCTCAAGGTACTAAGTTTTTGTTTCTAAGAATATTTCCTGGATGATGAGATGATGTCGACAGGAATAGTCTCGTCGAAGGAGGGCCATGATGAGTCCCACGTCGATGAAATGAAACTCGGAACATAGTTCTGGAATGATGTGAAAGTAGTAACCATAGGAATGACTCAAAATGTACTGACACAGAGACTGTTCTGACTGCATAGGAAAAACTTCTTCAACTTCCCTTTAAACATTGGGCGACACAACAAAATACTTGGCGGCATGACTGAACGAGACAAATACACAATGCGCCAGTGGACAATGCATTCTTTTGAAAGACTCAAAGGAGTGGCATGACTCATGAAAGTGGATCCTCAAGAAGATCAGATGAATACCCAATTGACTGACATGATATGCACACAAGTGCCATGTTCAAAGGTAACGACAAACTACTGCCATTTATTTGCAAAATGATCCCCTTCCCATTTTCCCCATCATGATCGATGAGTGCCTCTTTTTGGTTTTACGAGTTCAAAGAGGGTAACAAACACTCGGTATAGCTTGTCTGAAGACAAGTCCAAACTCATATGTTTTACAAATTTGAGAGAGGAGGGATTCATTCCCAAAAATGGGTCTCTCAATGTTTAATTTAATGAGTCCAATGAAAGAAAACTCGGTATCATTCACATTTAGAGAGTCTGAACGATTATGGAAGAAGACTCCAAAAGGTCCTTTTTTCGTATGCTTTAGTCCCTAAGGCCCAAAAAAGTGTAAAATCATACCTTAGAGAATTCTTCCAGTCATGATTGGCTGGAGTGTTCCTTTTTCATAAATAGTCCATTCAAACCGAAAAAGAGATAACCTACCGTCGGAAGGACGACTCTTCAAATGCTTTAATTAGTGTGAAGAAGACAATATCGCTCGATAATCTTTCCTTATTTAGGGAGCCTAAAAAGAGTTTAAAGAGGACTCCATGAGGTTTCTTTGCAATGTTAGTTTGTATGAGCCTGGAAAGAATCGGAAATGGACTCGATGATCTTTTCGTGTTTAAGGAGCCTGAAAAGAGTTGAAAGAAGACTCCATGAGGTTTCTTTACGTAATGTTAGTTTTTACGAGCTTGGAAAGAATTGGAAACAGACTTGGACCTTTGATACTAGTTTTCAAGAGTGTGGCCAAAGTGTCGTAACAAACGCTCATCGACTTTTTCCGTTTTATGGTAGTATGAAAAAGTCATAAACAAACTCCCAAAACTTTACTGCTATGGTTCTTTCTATCCTGCAGCGACTCAAAAACAAGTGCTAAATGCACTCATAATTAACATTAAGGGATTACGACTGATAAATTTCAAGTAAAAAGCAATTTTAAATCGAAACTATAGCACATCAAACCCAAAAATGTGTATATAAGTCATGTAAATAGTGAAAAATCAAATTATTTTACTATTTACCCATAGTGGAGAGCATTTGGAGCACTTTCCTAGTCAGATCTTCAGCTGCTGATATCAGGAGTTTCCACCGTCGGATTCGAGCGCCGTCTGTTCCAGGTAACAGTTAAAACCCTACTCTTCCTTTTCATAGTCTTAATTTTGATTTTTGATGGGGTTTTGGGCTTGTATGGAAATCCCTAAAACCATGGGAATGGGCACCATGCATATCCCTTGCGGGATACGCGGTACCTCACTAGAACCGCACCTAAAACAAGGCTCACAGAAAGTGCCACCGCCTGTCTTCAATGGCGCACAGGCGGTGCTAGCCGTGAAGATTTAAAAATGATAACACAAGAAAAAATAAATCATTTATTTGAATTTAAATGATTAAGGATGATTCTAACATGTTTTATGATTGGTTTTGGTAGGTTTTTGTTGATCAATCATGGTGATATGGAAAGAAAGACAACATGACAATGATGACGCTTTTGCTGAAAGGAATGCGGGTTGTATAGCCACATTACGAGACTGTGGGCTCCTAAAATTCTTTTGGACCCCCAGCATTGTATCACATGAGTGGTTTCTAGAGCACTTACTCCGATGTGGAATCCAGAGCAGCAACACTTTGAGGTTGGGGCTCATATTCTGACAGTATAGGTAGAGGACATCTACTTCTTGACTGGACTCTCAAGATGGGGTGCCCCCATCTCGCTGACAGGTTCCCGAGGAGGGGATATTACCACACAAGAGTTAATAGACTGTCACTGTATCCCAAGGATGAGGACATCGGGGAAGAAAATACCCATAAAGGCAGTGATGGATCGGCCCATATGGACTGTCTTATTTAATATGTAGAGAGTGGTCGAGAGTTAGGGTGTGCACTAGGCTTCTAGGGCACACATGTGATATGCCATAGAGGCCATGGAACCTACAATATTCAACTGGGCGGAATCCCTACTTTCGATATTCAAAGATCAGCTGACTAGGTGTCGATAAGGAGAACTGAAGCAGTTCGGCTTTGGCTCCATTCTATCCTGCTTCATCTTCAAGTGGGTACCACAGATGAGACTTTAGGTGGTCTTCACAGAGCTGAGAGCACGGGACCCCCGTATGCAGAGGTGGGTCCAGATTATGGCCTGTACTAGAGTGGGTAGGGGGAAGGTTAAGTTCGGTGACCCGTTCTTCAGATGGCTCCAAGATCAGATCCTCATGGTGGAGGATTATGCTTATGCGGGTACGGACTTCAGCGGAGACATTGGTAGACAGTGGGGTGACATCGGTAAGAAGCAAGAAACCCTAAAATGGATAAAATGTTTTTATGTTTTTTGATGTTTTCTATTTTTTATGTTAAGTAACAAGACCTGAATATTTTCATGCAGACATGGGAGCAGCAAGACCTGGGGGAGCTTCCCCATTGGATAGATGAGCTGGAGCCCGCTTTGTACCATAGGGTGATGATATCACCGGGGAGTTAGAGGAAAACCTAGAGAGGTTGACCTTAGACATCCCCAACGCTTCTATTGATGACCTCCCTCTAAGGTATCAGAGACCTACAGCGGGAGTACCGGGTCGATTTAGTAGGCTACTATGTAGAGTAGTCCAGGAAGTGATGTGCTACCATGAGCACCACTAGAAATTGTGTGCATGAGATATCTACTGAAAGCTGATAGCTTTAGGATTTTGTATGGTTATTTTTTCCTGAAATCCTACGTGCTTCAGATGAGGTCTCGTGACCTATTTTTGTAAAACTTGTTTATATATATATATATATATATATATATATATATATATATATATATACAGACTTTTACCTGGTGTTTAATGTCTCAAATGGTAAATGTATTTTACATGAGTTTTATGTGTCTTTAATTGTTTATTTACAATGAACCATATTTGATTTAACGTCATGAGTGGGAAATATGCCAATCTAGGATGTAATTAGCTAATGAGTTAGCAACTACATTATGTTCCCTAGGGATATACCTATAAGTGATGGTTTCAAATGACCTTTCTAACAAACGTACCCTCCAGAAAAGGTAGAGAAGCACATGATTTCTAATGGTGTAGACATGGTTTAGATGACAAACCATGAGTTGTGAGTCCATCAAGACTACCAGATTGCGAACATCTTGGGAGGCAGCTTCAGTCAGAAGACCTATGACTGCTCGATACTCGGCCATGTTATTGGTAGCAGGACCAATACAAAATGCTCCTGAATTGATCAAATCTTCAGCTTGGGAATAGAGGACCCAAGCAGTTGAGGCGAGATTCAAGGTGTGGCGGCAAGCACCATCAGCAAAGCCGTAGAAATCCATCTGCTCTGCATGACCAAAACATGGTATAAATAGATGTAGACACTAAAATCAAAACCATGTTGAAAATACTAAAAGCACACTGAAAGTCAAGCAATATACATATATACAAGATACTATCCAAGAAATACCTAGGCATAGTACCTTTTCAGGTACAACCCATTGTGAGGTTGCCCCAAATGGATTCCATCGTAGTCAGCGAGCTCGTAGGCTACTTTCTCTAAAACTTTAGAAATGATGAAAGGACCATACCACATGGATTCGAACTTTCCTTTCCCTAGTTTGTTGTATCTCTGGTCGTAAGTCAAAACTAGGTCACCCTTGTTAAAGGCACGAGGTTGGATGGATTTATCATACTGTGCCTTGATGCATTTCTTATGTGCCTCATTAGCTAAGGCAACATCTCTCCGAGTCTCATCAAGGTTATTCAAGTACAAAAATATTTCTTCCTCTACGGAAGTGTCTGGGAGAAGTTCGACGGCAAGTTGTAAAGATGGAATCTGACATTGAATCGATAAAACAGCTTCGTGTCCATAGACAAACTGGAATGGTGTGAAACCAATAGCTATTTTCACTGAAGTCCTATAAGCCCAGAGAGCAGAGAAAAGAATGTGGTGCTAGTTGGATTTATGATCTCCAACCATCCGATGAAGCATAGTTTTCAAAACTTTGTTAATGGCCTCTACCTGACCATTATCTTGTGGATAATATGGCGTAGATTTTTCATGGCGAAAACCTAGCTTGGCACTCAGTTCCTCCATCATTTGATTACGGAAATGGGATTCATGATCGGTAACAATGGACTGCGAGACTCCAAATCTAGCTATGATATGATTGGACAGAAAGAGAGCAGCAGTCTTACCATCTTTTGCATATGTAGGCATGGCCTCAACCCATTTTGTAAAATAGTCAACGGCTATGATGATGTAACCATGCCCCCCAGCTGAGGTAGGATTACAATGCATAAAGTCAATCCCCCACTTGGAAAATGGGCCAACGGCAATGACGGGGTGTAGCGGAGCAGGATGAGTGTGATTTTTGGGATAAAAATGCTGACAAGGTGGGCATTTATTAATAGCCTCATGATAGTATTTGAAGACTGAGGACCAGAAATAGCCAGTGCGAAGGCTTTTCTGGGTTGTAGCCATCCCAGATAAATGACCTCCACATGCTCCAGAGTGACAATCATTCAACACATGTTCAGCCTCCTTATGGGTGAGGCATTGATGGAGAATAGAATCAATCCCATGTCTATACAAGGTATCATTCAGGATGAGGTAGTATTTCACGTGGTGAGGGATATGGTGGCGATCGCCACGGGATAAATACAGCTGAAATTGTTGTGTTTGGAGATGAAATTGTTGTGTTTGGAGATAAATACGTAGATCTCCATGCCATGGATCAGTAGTGCTGATCAGGAACATAAATTCATCGGGAAATGAATCACTGGGCTCAGATTACGTTGCAGCATAGGGAAGATCACATATGAGCTCGACAAAAACCAGGGATTTATTTGATGTGGCTTTGGTGAATTCCAAATCAAACTCCTATAGTATGACTATCCATCGGAAGTACTTTCCCCCGACCACCTGATGAGTCAGGATGTAATACATAGGGTTCTGGTCTGCCAATACAGTGGTTGTGCGGAGTAAAAGTAGTGACGAAATTTTTGTACAGCAATGGCCGTGACCAATGTTAACTTCTCCATGTGTGAATATCGAGTTTCAGAATCCATAATATTCTTACTTGCATAGTAAATCATGTGCTCCTGACCGTTGGGATTTTCTTGCACCAAAACCATAGCAATGGTAGTAGCGGAGGCAGTAAGATACAAGAGAAAGTCCTTTGAATAATCTGGGGGGTGTATCACGGGTGAATGAGTCAGAGCATGTTTGATATTATCAAAGGCGCGTTGGGCTTGGTCATCCCAAAAGAACGTGGTGTGCTTTTTAAGGAGACGCATATAACTGTGCATTTTCTCTACGAAATTGCACACGAAATGAGAGAGAAAGTTTGCCTTCCCTTGCAAACTTTGGAGTTCAAGGAGATTAGTTGGGGCTGGTAGAGCTGAAATGGTGGCAATTTTCAAGGGGTCAATCTGGATTCCATCCTTAGAGACCATAAAGCCTAACAGACGTCCTGTCTCAACGCAGAAAACACATTTATGTAGATTGAGCCGTATATTATAATGAAAACATCTTAGGAAAATGTCTCTAAGATGACCAGGGTGGTCCTCCCATTGCTGTGAATGAGCAGGGAGGTCATCAAGGTATGATTCAACAATATTTTTAATATCATGAAATGCATAGGACATCGCACGCTAGAATGTGCCTCTAGCATTTTTCAAGATAAACGATAACTTCTTATATGCAAAGGTTCCCCATGGGCAAATGAATGCCGTCTTGTGCTGATCGGTGGGTAATATATCAATCTGATTATAGCCAGAGAATCCATCCATAAATGAGAAGATGACACTTCCAGCACAATTGTCGATAATCTGATCGATGTGTGGAGTAGGAAAGTTGTCCTTGGGACAAGCTTTATTCAAATCCCTGAAGTCTATATAGACTCTACTGGTTCCCTGCTTTTTATTGACAGGGACAACGTTCGATACCCATTCCGTCAGGGGTATGGGATAAATAAACCCAGCTTTGAGAAGTTTCTCTGTTTGAGCTTTAATAGTTGCAGCCTTTTGTGGATGGACTTGCCTTAGTTTTTGATTGACAGGCTTGGCCATGGGGTAGGTTTTAATCTCGTAGACCACAATGGATGGGTAAATCCCCGACATCTCTTCATAGGACCAGGCAAAAATATCATGGAATTCTTTGAAAAGTGCCTTGTACACTTCAGATCCATCTACCGAGCAGTTCTTCCCAACATGAACATGCTCGATGGTACTAGGCTTGGCTGATATGTCAATCGGGTTCGTTTGAGTAATGTTGCAAAGGTTTCCTTCAGAATCTGTGTCTTGCAACAATATGGGACTTTGGGGTACATTGACAATATCAGCAGGAAATAGGGATGTGTAATCATGGTTAACCAAACTAGTGTTGGGGAGGAACATGGGTCTATGATGGTGATCCTCCCAAATGGACTCATCCGTACTCATGATCTCCATAATGGAATCATTGGAAGGAAAAGTCTGAGAGAGATAATCTAGAATAGGAAGAGATGGTTCTAACCAGTAAAGTAAATGGTAAGGATCTGAAGCCACTAAATGAAGGTTATCAGTGTGATCATCGAAAAGGGTTTGAATGGTGTCATACATTACTTCGTGGGAACTCAATGAGGTGGACTCAACAACTTGTTTACCCTTAGGCTCATAATCAAAAGAGGCGATCATATGGACTGTCACTGTATCCATGTTAGGAGGAGTGGATGGAAAAATCCCCATAAGGGATGAATCCTTCAACGTGCCTACCCCAATCGACTGGTAAGGAGGAGGGGATTGGCCTAACATGGGGATGTTATTAGCCGTAGAGGTAGTAACATCCGACATGCAGAATTCAAGCTGGTCAATGGTAACAATGCTCCCTAGATGTGGAAATTGGACTGTTCGGAATACTTTCGAAGTGACAACAGTCATGGAATAAAACCAATTTCTTCCTAGAAGGAGGTTGTAATCTAACGGGGCGTCTACCACTTCTACTTGAATAGAAATGGGTTTTCCCCCAAGCTCGACTGCGAGGGCTGATATGAGACCATGGGGTTGGAAACCTCATCCATCAAAGGCCTTCAAAGTCGTAGGTGATGTTACAAGCTCAGGAGAGCCGAGATATTTCCAACAAGATAGAGACAAAAACGAGGTCGAAGCTCCTTCATATAGTACCATTCTAAAAACCTTATTTCCAACTACTTTTGTAATGATCTGAAAAGCAAGTTTATGAGGTAGCCTAGACTTATAATTCTCAATATTGAAATGAATCAAATTAGTATTATCCATGTCAAAATCTCCTAATGCTGTTAACAAGTTTTTGCATTGTGTAAGACAACTTTGGAGTACTTCTAAGGTAGACATTGCACAAGGTGCCTGAGCGAGATCTTCAACTACATTATAAAATTGAGCAGCTCGGGCATTAGGGTTATATACAACCTTCCAAAGAGTAATCTTGGGTGGATGTAAAATCATGTCAAGAGTAGGCTTCTCGATGGTTAGGGGGACAGTAGACGAGGACTCAGGAGAACCAGTAGAGGGAGTTTTCCCTAAATAAGAATGATCTTCTTTCTTGTCTACGAGTTTGTCATAATTTTGACTTCGAGTTTGCATATTAATGGTATCTGAGGACATCATATGAATTTCCTCTGACGAACTAGAATTTCCTTGATTAGACATGTGGTCTATCAGTTGTTGTTGGGAGGGGAAAGGATCCATGAGAACTACGGGTGTGGGATTTGATTTCAAAAACTAGGAGATTTCGTCCCAACGGGGACACTCTTTTGTGAAATGGTCACCTCCGCATAGTAGAAATTTATATTTTTCCTTTCTTTTCCATTTATCGTTATCATTGTTGGTTGGTCTTGGATTCTCCTGTTGGTTTCTGGGTTTTTAATTCTTATTTTTACCCTTCTTTTTAATGTTGCCCGAGGTTTGAGTACTCTGGATAGAATTGAATTTGGTAGAAACCTTAGGAGTCAAATGAGTAGGGGTGGCAGTCTGGAGTTGCTTGGTAGGTTTCGCTGCTAGCGGGGACTAGATTGAACCAACAATCCCATCAACAGGTACTTCTGCTGGTGGCTTTATGGGGTCGGTGCTTGGGCGAGGAGCTTGAGGAATCAAGTCATAAAGAGTTCCAGACTGGGAATATACCAAGTCTAGATACTAGGCTCGACTAATAGACCGCTCTTCAGTAACGGCATCGCCCATAGCCACATCTTGGGCAATTGGAGGCAACAAAGATTTAGTAAACCAATCAGCTAATAACTGATTCAGAATAGGGGCCTTAATAAGGTGTTAATAAGACTTCTCCACCTTCTCCACTCATGGATATGATCGGATATGTGGGTGGAGGTGTTCTGTCGCAGAGAAGTTAAGAGATCAGTACCCATTTCATAACGGATAGGGAGATGAAAGTGTGTAAGAAACATAGTTGCCAAGGAGCCAAAATCCACAAACGAATGTTGTGGAAGTTCAATGTACCACTTTGCGGCTGTACCAGTCAAAGTTCGCTGAAAAAGTTGTAACAAAACTGAATCATCCATGAGGGAGTTTGAATAACACCATAGATGGAATGTCATGACATGGTTTTTCGGATCATCTCCCTGCTTCCCATCAAACTTTGGGATGTCTGATGGTAACTTTACCAGAATGGGAGGCCATGAGTTATTGTGTCGAATGGGGTCATTAATCAAGTTGGATAGGTCAGGAAAGTCCAAAGTTTCTAGGAAAGGTAACTAACGATTAGGTTGCACATACTGGTAATATTGATATGGCATATAATTGCTAGTAGGACCATAAGTAGACGGATAGATAGGTTGTTGTGATGAAGAACTACTGGAAAATATGCCTGCAAGGGGTTCATTTCTGAGATCAGGACCGTTAGGACCACCAGGGCCTCCAAGACCACCAGGACCATTGGGACCACTAGGAGGTGGATCACCAGACCCTCCAGGGCCATTGGGAGGTAAACCTACAGAGCCTCCGGAACCACTAGGAGGAGGTCCACCAGACCCTCCAGGGCTAGTAGAGGGAAAGCCACCAGGCCCACCAGGACCACCGGGACCACCATGACCATAAGAAGGAAAGCCACGAGGTCCTCCAAGACCATTAGGCCCCCCAAGGGGAGGACCTCCATGAGGTGGTCCTCCGACACCTCCTGTAGTATGTACGGGTATCCCCCCCATAGCTGGCATGTAAGACCAGTTAGGCTACCCCCATGGCGTAAAAGTATTACTAGGGTATGGAATTTTGGCATAAGGCATTCCTATAGGATTGGGTGGATAATTAATGTTCCCTACAGGTATTTGATAACCATAAATTCCAGAAGATTGAATGGTTACAGGTTGTGCCTCCAAGGGCTGACCTGAACTGGATGGGGGATTAACCACATTAGTATGGGTGGGAGGGAAATAATTGTAGATTGTTCTATATTAGAGGTATTTCCTTGACTAGGTACAATTCCAGTGCCAGATAACATAGGTCGTGTCAGGGGTTTCCCCTCGGCACTAGAAGGAAATGACGAGACGGGGATTGAAGGTTGGGCCCCAGGTGCAGAAGACCTGGGAGGATTGGGAATAGACATAATATGGGAAGTGGTGGGGTTGGTAGTTTGACCTAGGTTATGTGGTGTTATCATGTGATCTATAATCAGTTCAATGGGTCTCATAGAATCGGCAAGTGAACGGTATCTCATAGGAACAGCTGTGGAACGTGATGGTGGTGTGCCCAATATGTCATCTATTTTTCTTTCAATCTCCTGTGCATGGAGAATGGCTGCGTGGTATTGTCTACATTCTTATTCATCTGGAGAAACTTCTTCAGAAATGTTTAAACAGGTTCCAAATGAGGCAATGACCTGTCTTATAGAGGAATCCCAAAATGGAACATTGGGACCATAATCCGTATGGGTGGTATCATCAACATGACCTTCTATGGGAGAATGGAACGAGGTATTTCCTCGAGAAGGTTGTTGGACCAAGGGAGGTGAGTGTGAAGAATATGGTCCTCCACTTTCTGCAGCCACATTATCTCCCACTTGGGAGGTGGTAGCAGCTCCTTGGTCGATAGATTCCAATGGATTTTCTCCTGAACCAGGAATAAAATCGAGTGGCAAGCCCTGTACTCTTTTGGACTGACTTAGCTCAGCTAGTTTGTATAGTTCCTATCTAACCTAGGGTCTGAAAAAACTATAAAACACACCCAAAAAATTTCCCTACTCAAGCTATAGGTCAAACAAGAAAACTTAAATTGACAAGAGGAGTTCAGAAAGTCAGGTCTCTCACCAGGATTGTCAAGAAGGTGCCACTCGTGATATACCTCTAGGGTACGTGCATAGTAATCTCCCCGAATTCTGTTTTTGATGTATGGCTCCAAGCAAGATGACCAAAGGGCTTTTCTTAGATGGATAAGGTATCCTAATGGGGTCTCCCGATATACTCAAGGTACTTGGGAGCTCGAATCGGTAGTAGTGTTGTCTAATGCATAACTGTACACAAGGGGCCTTCTGATATACAATCGAGTACATGAAGCACCTTTCTATATACCTCAGGGGTACGCGAAAGGCCCTTCGATATATCGACGGTACGTGGAAGAACCGCGCGAGTCTCGGGATGTAATGCAGACAAATAACGATAGCTCCTACGCTTAACGATGCCCGAACATGTCTCTAGACTATCACTCAAATTTCTATGTAAATTTTAACCTATAACTACTGTTAATTTTAAAGTGGGAGGTTAGGTGAATGCATGGTGTTTTGACAGAAAAAGTAAAACCATGCAATACGCATATGCAAATATTTCACTTTACTGTTTAGTATGCCTACCTATGGGAGGGAAAGAGAGTACTTTCTTCTATTTCAAAACCAAAAATATTTCCAAACAACAATCTTGAACACAAAATCAAAGACAAGCAGCACTTTCCAAACTGGTTTCTCTTTTCTGAAAGCAATAAGAAGGGGAAGAGTCTCTTTTCCTAAAAGAAAAAAAAGAAGCACACTACATGCATATGCACTCTATTTTTTTCATTTTTTCTTAAAACATAGATAAATCTAATGTAAAACTACCATGTTTTTATTTTGATGAGATAGTACTAAATGCATAAGAGACAAAAGAACATAAAGAGCCTGAAAGCTTGTAAGGCCAATCAGAGATCCAATGTCTAATGCTCAATGATGATAACCTAATCTCAGTAAAAAAAATTCTTTTTTAAAGGAAGGAAAAAGAAGTTCTCTATGAAAACAAAAAATGAAACCAAGATGCTAATCAAATGTTTTTCTTTCAGTCTATATAACAGAAATGAAAAGAGATCTTACTAACACCCTAAGCTTTTAAAAAAACAAAAAGTCATTTCACAAGCACAACCAACAAGCACATAAGTGAATGAACAATCAATAAGCCTAATCTAGCTTTTGAATTTTCTAATCAAACCAATATTTAACCATAAAATTTCAAACCACAAGCATCATATTCTAACACACAAGCCTGACAGTGCAGGAATGAAAGCAAATCAACTCAATTTTTTTGCAAAAAATGAGAAAAAAGAGGTCTTTGAACAAGGCCTACCTGGAACCGCGCTGCAGGGGTCTTGACAGAGCGTGTAATATTCCAAACTGATATTTTCCTATTTATGTGTATTCTGTATATGGCTAATAGACTTAATCCTTAATCAAATAAAAAAGCAAACCCCAAACTTTGCATGCATGCAGTTGCATGCAAATATATGCCCTAGAAAAATACTAAGATGCTATAAAATAGGAGAAATCAATGCATCTACATACCAGTATATAGATCAGCTAATGGTGAAGAGATTGGTCCCAACATGCAAGGATTCTACAGGAGGAATAAGGAGATACACCAAATTGTCCTCCATGGGTGAATGCGCCCTCCTCTCAAACTATATAAGCTCTAGAATAATAAATAAGCTACTGCTGAAAGCCCAGATGATGTGCACTAGGGTTATAATACCCCTTTGATGATGATGGAAGTAGCATGCAGAAGTTCTGAACCCTGTAGGTAGGAAAATGAATTGCTTTGTCTCTAATCACGGTGATGTGACGGTGAAACCCTCTGGCTAGATGAATAATCAACCTCCCGGAATAAGTGTTGAATGTAACCTGATGATGAACTAGTGCTGAACCTGGATGATCCAACCTGGTGATGAACTAGGGCAGATAGATTTCACTGCTGAAATACACCAGTTAGCTGAGCATGCGCTCAACCCCAACTTAGCTCGCTGAGCTCTCCAATTCGACTCCACAAATCAATTATCACATAAGTGACTTCTCCATTCACTTTATCTTTATTTTATAACTCTCAATTGTGAAAACCCTAAATTTTGACCTAGTTAGGTCACTTTATCTTCTAATTTGCAGTTGACTTGCATGCATGCGCATGGAGACTTAATCGAGTGCATGCATCATTAAATAATACCTGGATGTCATGCATGCAGGTGGCCTTAGACTCTAGTGGCCTGCTTCAACCCAATGGTGATATAATATTGATGCCCTAGATCTTCTATATATGACATCAGTCTTCGACTGATTCCTTAACTGTCAATACCCACTCGAACCTATAGGAATCACATAGGTTAGTGGGTTGGTCCTCAATGCCTAAGCAGAAGAGGACATTACAGCCCTCCCTACTAAAATTTGCTTGTCCTCAAGAAACTGTAAAGCTGGGTGCTGTAATACCTGTTCTGCCTCCCAAGTAGCCTCCTCTATAGGCAAATCTTTCCACTGAACCAGGTAATCTCTGATGATTCTGTTCCTTAGTTTCCACTCTTGCACCTCTAGGATGCGCTCCAGAATCAGAACCAGTTGCCCCTCTTCATCAAGGCGAGGCAGCTCAGAAGATGTAACAATATGTTGACCAACCACCTTCTTAAGATTGGAGACATGAAATACATTGTGAATCTTGCTCTCTAGGGGTAGTTCTAGCTCATATGCTACCTCTTCGACCTTCTGAATTATCTTGTATGGACCATAGAAACAAGGTTGTATTTTTTATGCTCCTTTATTTTTAAGTGATGAATGTCGGTAAGGTTGGAGGTGTAAATAAATGAAGTCTCCCACCTCAACACTGCGCTCAACTCTATGCCTATCTGCATATATCTTCTGTTGATTCTGAGTAGCCTGTATGTTCTCCCTGAGTATCTTGAGGATATCTTGACCCTCCTAAATCCACTCCTTGGCCTTGGGGGCCCTGGCATCACCAAATATCTGGTCTGCAAAAGTGGAAGCATCATACCCATACAGGGCTCGGAAAGGGGTCATCCTAATGGTCATATGGTAGGTGGTGTTGTAACAATGTTCACCCAAGTGTAACCATTTGATCCATGTCCTCTGTTGACCTGATACATAATTTCTCAAGTATCCCTCAATCCATTTATTAACAATCTCTGTCTACCCATCACTCTGTGGATGATAACTTGTGCTCATAGCTAACTCGGTCCCCACTAACCGAAAAAGCTCTTGCCAAAAGGCTCCTGTGAATTTGATGTCCCTGTCACTGACAATGGCCTTGGGTAACCCATGGAGTCTAAATACCTCTTTGAAAAATATTTCTACTACCTATGCTGCTGAATAATCTGATGATATGGAAAAGAAGTGAGCAAACTTAGTCAATCTATCCACTACTACGTATAAGCAGTCTCTGCCTTGGACCTTGGGCAGCCTAGTAATGAAGTCCATAGAAATTCTCTCCCATTTATGCTCGGGAATCGGTAAGGGATGTAGTAAATCAGTCAGGTGGATGTTCTCTATTTTTTTTTGTTGGCACAAGCTGCACTCCCTCACATGTTGTATCACATCTTTCTTGAGGCCCTTCCATGAGAACCTTTCTCTAATCTGTCTGTAGGTCTTGAGAAACCCCTGATGCCCTGCTAATGGTGAATCGTGCGATGCCTGTAAGATTTTATTCTTGAGGGGAGACTCTGGAACCAAGAAGATTCTTTTTTTGTAGTATATGATATCATTAATGACCCTGTACCTATCATCCTGAATATTTCCATCCAATAGCTCGCAAGCAAACCTATCTTTGGAGTACTCAACCAAAAGATGAGACCTCCAATCTGATGAGATGATCATAAGGGATAAAGTAGCTAGTCGTCTAGAAAGTGCATCAGCCACTACATTGATCTTCCCCTTTACGTACTCAATCTTGAAGTCATAATCCTGAATTTTACTTACCCATTTCTGTTGTCTCTTGTTTAGCTCTTTCTATTCTAGGAAGTATTTCAGGCTCTTGTGATCTATCTTAACCTTGAATCTGACACCTACTAAGTACTGCCTGAACTTGGTTAGCACATGGAGGATAGCTAACATCTCTTTGTCATATATCGAATAGTGGTGCTCATAGTCTTTGATCTTCTTGCTCTCAAATGCAATGGGGTGGTTGTTCTGCATCAAAACTCCCCCAATTACCTCTCTTGAAGCATCACATTCTAACATAAAGGATTGAGAAAAGCTTGGTAAAGCTAATATTGGGCATGAACTCATTACCTCCTTCATTTTATTGAATGTTTGTTGTGCTACCTCCAACCAACTAAATGCTCCCTTCTTGGTAAGATCTGTGAGGGGTGCGGTCATCTATGAGAATCCATTGACATACATCCTATAGTAGGTGCAAAGGCCCAAAAGCCCCTCAGTTCTGTCACATTTTTAGGTGTAGGCCAATCCAAAATTGCCTGAATCTTATCTAAGTGCACCTGGACCCTGTTGGACCCTATCACATGTCCTAAGTACAACATCTCCTGCATGCCGAACTCACACTTGGACATTTTGGCATATAGTGACTGCTCCTGTAGAATACCAAGTACTTCATCAAGATGTCTCAAATGTTCTTCCCAAGTCTGACTATATATCAATATGTCGTCGAAGAATACCCGAATATATTTACGCAATTGTGTCCTAAAGATATGGTTCATGCATGATTGGAAAGTAGCTGGTGCATTAGTGAGCCCAAATGGCATCACTAGAAACTCATAATGTCCGTAGTGGCAATGGAAAGTCATCTTTGGAACATCCTGTTCCCTGACCCGAATCTGATGGTACCCTGAGCGGAGATCAATTTTGGAAAAGTAATTTCCCCCTTGTAGTTCATCCATTAACTCATTAATCCTAGGGATGGGATACCTGTTCTTTATGGTATTCTTATTGAGTGCCCTGTAATCAATGCACATGTGTAAGGTTCCATCCTTTTTCTTCACTAGCACTACTGAAGATGCAAAGGAACTAGAGCTAGGTTTGATGTATCCCAGCTTGAGTAGTTCCTTGATTGTACTCTCGATATCATCTTTATACCTCTTGGGATGTCTATAAGGAGTGGTGATAACTGCTTGGGTCCCCTCCTCTAACTCAATAATGTGCTCAAATCCCCTATCTGGAGGTCGACCTACTGGAAGGTCTCTGAATACTACCTTGTGCTTCTGTAGTAAGGCCTCTATATCTATTGGATGTTGTGTAGCCTCATCTGGTGGTTTCCTGAAGGTAACCATACACTCTGCAACCCACTCAATATCTCCCTGCTGGAGTACTGCCTCCATCTTATGTGATGTCATTGCTATGGGAGGATAGGTATTCATCCCTCTCAATACCACCTTCTATCCTTCTGCTCCTGTAAACTCCATCTCCATGGTCTGTTAATTTGTGGAATACTTCCCTATGGAATATAGCCACTAAACTCCTAGTACCACATTCATGTTAGGTACATATACCACATATAATGTCTCTATCACTGTATAATTCCCAAGCATTACCTTTAATTTAGGAATCCTATGACTACACTCCATGGTGTGACCTGTTGCTGCTACCGAAAACCCATAAAAGCTCTCATTCTGAATGTCTCTCTTTTTAACCCATGCAGCATCAATGAATTTTTTGGATGCCCCACCATCTATCACTACTCCCACTCTGTGGCACTGTATGGTACCCCTGATCCGAAGAGTGTGGAATCTAGGAACCCTTGTCATGGTAGCAACGGTACTTCCTGAGGCCTGTCCCTAAGAAACTATCTATGTTGTCTCTCCCTGCTCCTGATCCTGGTAATCCTCATCCTCCTCACTGTCGAAATAAGCCTCTATGTAGTAGGCATTTCCTTTTCCTGAACATCTGTGACTTGGTATCCATGGTTCCTGGCAAGTGAAACATAACTTTTTTCTTCTAAGGTCCTGTCGGGTATCATTTTCCCTCCATTCTTTCTTGGGCCATGGTTTCTTTTATTTATCTTTAATAAAAACATTGGTCCTAGGAGGAAACCTATTTTTGGGCACTGAATCCTGCAAGTCTCTAGTTCATCTGATGGCATCTGCTAGGGTGGTGGGCCTATAAGAATTGACCCATCCTCGTAAGGGTTCAGTGAGAGCCTTCAATGAACAAAATAATCAACCTACTCTCTGATATATCTATGACCATGACTGCTATCCTCTGAAACTCAGAAATAAAAGCATCTGCACTCCCTATCTGCTTGAGCTGTGCCAGCTCCCTAAAGTGTACCTCTGGATCCTTCCAATCAAACCGCTCAATGAGCCTTTGTGTAAAATCTGTGTATGAGGTGATGGTGTTGTGACCCAGTTTCACTAACCCGTGGTACCACCACTCATGTGATTCTCCATCCAAATGCAAAGTAGCCAATTTAATGGCATCTATCTCAATCATGGGGTTTATCTAGAAGTATATATCCAACTTTTGCACCCAATTCCTAGCTGGGCCACCCTGGGTGCCCTCAAAGGTAGGGATAGTCAGTTTCCCTATGGTGTGCTGTAACTCATAGTTCTGGGTGAATGGCCTATTGTAAGCTTTGGGTTTGTTCTTACTTTTAATGTGGCAGAAGTCAGTGAAGGTCATGGCTGAATGGAAGTCCTCTCCTAAAGACCTATATTCTCTCAGATAGGCACTCATGGGTTCTTTTGGTTCTACTTGTGCTAGAGGCACTATAGCTGGACTATCCAAGAATTGAGGCATGGTAGGTTAGAAAGGCTTGTATATATGGAGATGGCTCTGCATGTTGGTATGTAAGTGCTCCCTACTACTGCTGGTGAATACCCTATCACTATTGGGAAATAAGGGACTGTGTGGGGTGGGCCCATTCTTCTCAGTCATTTGCCTGAAGGTGCTCATCATTTCTTTTTTCCCAGTGGTGAGTTATTTTATGGCTGATATGAGACTATTGAAAGATATTTTATCATCATCAGCAATTGTTTCTTTGCCTTTTTCAAACTGATACTCTTTGTTCCCCAAATCTATGTCCTCTAACTCCTCTTCTCTATCTCTATACCTCTGTCTCCTGTGAGTAATGTTGTATGGATTTTCTGGATTCATTTATAATTTTTGCATGCCCACAGCTGGCAAGGAAAATATCTTTGATACCACTGTAATATCCCAAACTGATATTTTCCTATTTATGTGTATACTGTAGATGGCTAATAGACTTACTCCTTAATCAAATAGGAAATCAAACCCCGAACTTTGCATGCATGTAGTTGCATGCAAATATGTGCCCTAGAAAAATACTGAGATGCTATAAAATAGGAGAAATCAATGCATGTACATACCAGTATATAGATCAGATAATGGTGAAGAGACTGGTCCCAACATGCAAGGATTCTGCCGGAGGAATAAGGAGATACACCAAATCATCCTCCATAGGAATGCGCTCTCTTCTCAAACTATATAAGTTCCAGAATAATAAATAAGCTGCTACTGGAAGCCCGGATGATGTGCACTAGGGTTATAATACCCCTCTGATGATGATGGAAGTAGTATGCGAAAGTTCTGAACCATGTAGGTAGGAAAACGAATTTCTTTGTCTCTAATCACTGTGACACGGTGTGACAGTGAAACCCTCAGGCTGGATGAATAATCAACCTCCCGAAATAACTGTTGAATGTAACCTAATGATGAACTAGTGGTGAACCTGGATGATCCAACTTGATGATGAACTAGGGTAGATAGATTTCACTGCCGAAATACACTAGTTAGATAAGCATGCACTCAACCCCAACTTAGCTCTTTGAGCTCTCTAATTCAACTCCACAAATCAATTATCACATAAGTGACTTCTCCATTCACTTTATCTTTCTTTTATAACTCTCAACTGTGAAAACCCTAACTTTTGACCTAATTAGGTCACTTTATCTTCTAATCTGCAGTTGAATTGCATGCATGCGCATGGAGACTTAATCAGGTGCATGCATCATTAAATAATGCCTGGATGTCAGGCATGCAGGTGGCCTTTGGCTCTAGTGGCCCTCTTCAATTCAATGGTGATATAATATTGATGCCGTAGATATTCTATATATGGCATCAGTCGTCGGATGATTCCTTGACTATCAGTACCCGCTCAAACCTATAGGAATCACATAGGTTAGCGGGTTGGTCCTCAATGCCTAAGCAAAAGAGGACATTACAGAGCGGTTCTAGACCAGCACCGCTTCTCGCCAACAGGCCTTAGGTGGTGGCATCGCTTCTCACCAACTACATAAGAGTGGTTCCCTGTATAAATCCAAAACATAAAGGAGAACGGCAGATCAAGTCAGAAAAAGATTAGATCAAGGTAAAAACTGATAGATTGAGAATAAAAAAGAGCATAAAAGGTCGAAATAATTTAGATCTAGACAAATCTGGAAGTTTCAAACCAAAATTCACTGAGTCAGATAGTATATGTGACTGGAGAGAGTTGGAGATGGAGCCTGGATTCAGACAAGAGTTAAAGAACTGAGGAAGATCAGATCAACTGATACATATATCTATTCCCCAGTGGAGTTGCCAGATTTGTAAGCAACAATATTTCACCTTCTGTGGATAGAAGCTGTTCCTCTAGTACGAATGGTTCAGATCCAAAACAAATGAGTGAACGACAAAGGATGAACACCCTCCCTAGATGTCGTAGACACCTGGAATGCTTCTTCGATAGTAAACCTGTGTACCTGCAACCAGATCAAACATGCAAACACATCAAAGCTAGTAGAACATGATTTTCTTATCCATGTTAGTGACTAAGGAATCTAACAACATTTACATGTGAAATCAAAACAACAGTAATGTGGGACAGAAATCAGCTTTGCATTAAGATGAATGGAGAATTTTACAACCAATTAAGACTTAGTGTCGACATGCATCTCCATGAAACCAACACTTCATCCCCATAATCTCCAACTTTTCTCTCTATGATCTCAAATTGCTTCAGCCAAGTGGTCAATCCAACATCATAACAATACGTCTATGGTTTTCCCCTTTAACCATGGACATGAGCTTGTATTTATAAGGCTCAATGGATAGGAATGGTTGAGAGATTTGTGGATGAGGTGGCCTCTATGATACTATGATGGGGGATCTCGAGCTCAAATAACCCACAATGAAAGGGATAAGGGAGGACACGAGGCTCATGATCTAGAAGCCTCGAGAAACTTCTCTTTTTCCCATTTTACCTAGGGTACCGCTTTTCTCCTCTTATGACAAAGCGGTTTAGGTTAGAAAGGATTATGGACCAAAGGCCATAGGTGGTGGCACCACTTATGGAAAACAAGATGCAGGCGATGCGAGCAAGGTACCACTCATGGTTAATAGGGAAAGTGCAATGCTGAGTATTTTTATGTAAGATTGGCAAACAACATGGGTTTCCACTCCAAGTGATGGTATTAAGGGACAATATGTAATTCAAAGGTATTATCACATGATGGTGATAGAATTTGGGTATAACAATATGTGTCTCCTTAAGAAGGACACTCCATTCTTCTGGGATGACCAGGCCCAGTGAGCCTTCGATAATCTCAAACATGCTCTGACTCATTCACCCGTCATAAAACCCCCATATTACTTGAAGGATTTTGTCTTGCATGTTGCTGCCTCTACTACTACTATCGGAATGGTTTTAGCTCAAGAGGGCCAGAACGGCCTAGAACACGTGATTTATTATGCCAATAAGAATATTCTAGATTCCAAAACTCGATACTCACGTGTGGAGAAGATCGCATTCGCTACGGTCATTGCTATCCAAAAATTTTGTCACTACATCCTGCTTCGCACCACTACTGTACTCACAGACCAAAACCCTATGTATTACATCCTGACTCGTTAGGTGCTAGGGGGAAAATACTCCTGATGGATTGTTATCCTACAGGAGTTTGATCTTGAATTTGCCAAAGCTACTTCAAAGAAGTCATTAGTTTTTGCCGAGTTGATTTGTGATCTTCCCTATGCTTTAATGGATTATAAGCCCAGTGATTCATTTCAGGATGAATTTTTGTTCCTAGTAAGCACAACTGACCCATGGTATGGAGATTTAATCATTTATCTCCAGAAACAACGTTTTCAGCCTACTATATCTCATGAGCATCGTCGGCGCATTCGTCACCATGCAAAGTACTATCTTATCCTCAATGATACATTGTATATGCGTGGTATAGATACCATTCTCCGATGATGCCTCACCCATACCTTAGCTGAACAAGTTCTTAATGACTTCCATTCTAGATCATGTGGTAGTCATCTTTCTGGGATGGCTACAACTCAAAAAATCCTATGTGCTGGCTATTTCTGGCCTTCTATTTTTAAAGATTGTCATAAGGATGTTAAGAAATGCCCACCCTGTCAATACTTTTACCTGAAAAAGCACACCCACCCTGCTCCATTACACCCCGTCATTGCCATTAGCCCTTTCGCGAAATGGGGGATCGATTTCATGCATTATAAGCCTACCTCAACTGGGGGGCATGGTTACACCATAGTAGCCGTGGATTATTTCACTAAGTGGGCTGAGGCTATGCCTACATATGCAAAGGATGGTAAGGCTTCCACCCTCTTTCTCTTTAACCATGTAATAGCTAGGTTTGGAGTTCCTCAGTCTATTGTCACTGATCACAGATCACATTTCTGGAATCAGATGATGGTAGAGTTAAGTGCTAAGTTGGGTTTTCGCCATGAAAAATGAACCCCCTATTATCCACAGGCTAATGGTCAAGTTGAGGTCATTAACAAAGTTTTAAAAACTATGCTACGTCGGATGGTTGGATATCACAAATCCAACTTGCATCAGACTCTCTTCTTGACTCTTTGGGCTTATAGAACTTCAATGAAAACAACAACTGGTTTTACACCTTTTCAATTAGTATATGGACTAGAAGCTATCCTACCTATTCAGTGTCAGATTCTGTCTTTGAAACTTTCCATTGAACTTCTCCCTAATACTTCTACTAAGGAAGAAAGGTTTTTATACTTAACCAACCTTGAAGAAACTAGACAAGATGCTGCCTTGGTTAATGAGGCACACAAGAAATGCGTCAAGGCGCAATACAATAAATTTGTTGAACCTCATGTGTTTAATGAAGGTGACCTAGTCTTGACTTATGATCAGAGACATGAAAATCTAGGAAAAGGGAAGTTTGAATCAATGTGGTATGGTCCTTTTATCGTTTCCAAGGTTTTAGAGAAAGGGGCCTATGAGCTCGTGGATTATGATGGAGTCCCCTTCGGGCAACCTCGCAATGGGTTGTACCTAAAGAGGTACTATGCCTAAATCATTCATGTATGGTACCTTGTATATATGTACATTATTTGACTTTTCAGTGTGTTTTGCTACTTTCAATATGGTTTTGAGTTTAATGTCTAGACTGTTTATACCATGTTTTGGTTATGCAGATCAGATGGATTTTTATGGCTTCGCCGATGGTGCTTGCTGCCATAACCTGAACCTTGCCTCAGCTGCTTGGGTTCTATATTCCCTTGCACATGATTTAGTGATTTTAGGAGCAGTTTGTATTGGTCCTGCTACCAACAATATCACCGAGTATGAAGCAGTCATAGGTCTTTTGATTGAGGCTGCATCTGGGGACATTCGTGACTTGGTAGTGTTCATGGACTCGCAATTGGTGGTTTGTCATTTAAACTAGGTTTACACCATCAGAAATCCTATACTACTCTGTCTCTATCGGAGGGTACGTTTATTAGAAAGGTCATTTGAAGTCATTACTTATAGGAATATCCCTAGGGCAGACAATGCAGTTGCTGATTCATTGGAAAATTATATCCTAGATTGGTATATTTCTCATTGATAGCATGAAAGTTAAACATGGTTCATAACATTGTAAACAAACAGTAAAAACATATAAAACTCATGTAAATACATTTTCCATTTGAAGCATATAAAAATCGGAGGAAAAAGTCTGTATCTCTCTCTCTCTCTATAAGTGTTTTTACAAAAATAGGTCATGAGACCTCATCTGAAGCACTCTAGCTTTTAGGCAGCACAAAATCATACAAAAATATGAAGCTATGGCAGCTTTTAGTGATACATCATGTAAGAGCTAGTGATGCTCATGGTAGCACATAACAACCCGCACTAATCTACGTAGAAAATGGCTGAAGCGGCCTGGCACTCCTGATGTGTGCCTCTAATAGCACATCAGGAGATCATCAATGGATGCATCGAATATTTCCAAACTTAACCTCTCTAGGATCTCCTCCATTTCTCCCATAGGGTCATCACCTTGTTGAACAAATCGAGCTCCCGCTCCTCTTTCCAGTGGGGATGATCCCCTAGGTCATGCAATTCCAACATCTGCATGAAAATTTTAGGTCTCGTTACTATACATAAAAAATGAAAAACATTAAAAGACAAAAAACACAAATAGCTATCTTAGGGTTTTGTTTCTTACCCATGTCTCCCCACTATCCACCAGGTGGAAGTGGTAGGTCAGGGTCACCCCTGAAATTAGTGCCTGCATAAGCATAATCCTCAACCATGAGGATTTGGTCACTAAGCCATCGGAAGAATGGAACCTCGAACTTCACCTTCCCTTTGCCTACTCTTATATGGGCCATGATCCTGACCCACCTCAGCATATGAGAGTCTCTTGCCCTCAGCTCAGTAAAAACCACTTGGGTTCTCAGCCGAGGGATCTGCTCAAAAAATAAACATGCTAAGATAGAACCATAGAAAAATTGTTTTAGTTCTCCCTGCCAACACTTGGTTAGATAGTCTTTAATGACCGGTAGAAATGCGTCCACCCAGTTGAAAACTATAGGTGCCATAGCCTCTATCGCATGCATCATATGTGATGTATAATCCTGATGAGGCCCTTGGCTCCCAACTAGCCTCTGCATGGTAAAAAGAAGAGCGTAGAGCAGAAGATCCACTACTGCCTTGATGGGAATTTTCTTCCCTGAATTTCTAGTACGGGGAAGGTAGTGGCGATCAATTAGCTCCTGAGTAGTCACATCCCCTCCACAGGAACCAGTCAATCAAATCGGGGTGCCTTGTCTCGACAATCCAATCAAGAAGTAGATGTCTTCTACCTCAATGGTCAACATATGTGCCCCCACCTAAAAGTATTGTTGTTTCGGGTTCCAAATATGGATTATATACTTCAGAAATCTCTCATGAGACACCATACTAGGTGTGTGAAAGAATTTGAGGAGGCCACAGTTCCTTAATGCGGCTATACATTCTGCATTTCTTTTGATAAGGGCATCATCATCATCATGCTTCCATTCCTTCCATATCACCATTTTTGACCACTGAAAACCTGCCAAAAACCATTAATGGACTAGTTAAAAACATATCCAATCATCAAAATCAATTAAAAGCTTGTATTTTTTCCTATCCATACATTTTCCCCAACTCACGGCCGGCATCGCCTGAGCTCTGTTTGCATAGAGTGGTGGCACTGCCTGTCCCGTAAGGGGCAAGAGAGGTGCCCACATTTTAAGTTTAGGGCTTTCCTAAAATGGTCAAAAACCCTCCTAAAATAAAAAATAAATGCTTAAAAGTGAAATCTTAGGGTTTTGTCATTTACCTGGCTCTGATGGTGCTCAAATCGGACGGTCGGATCTCCCGGAATTAGCAGCAGAAGATCTGGTTCAAAGTTGCTCCAAAATGCTCTTGACTAGTGGTAAATAGTGAAATGTTTTGAATTTTACTATTTGAAATGAATTTTATAGCTATTTTAGGGATTTTTAATGTCATTTTAATATTTTAAAATCCATCCATATAACTCATTAAAAGTCATTTTTCAAGAAATTAACGTTGCTATTGAGTTTTGCAGGGGTAGAAATGAAAACAGTAAAAATCTATGGGAAGTTTGTTTTTGACTTTTTCATACTTCCTTAAAATGGAAAAAGTCCTCGAGTGTTTGCTTCAATACTTTGGTCACGCTCTCAGAACTCAGTATCAAAGTTTCAAGTCTTTTTTCTTATTCTTTTTAGGCTCGTAAAATTGTTCATCATTAAAAAGAGACCTAATGGAGTCTCCTTTAAGCTCTTTTTGGACTCCTTAAATATGAAAAGATTGTCGAGTACTTGCCTTCTTCATACTCATAAAAGTATTTGAAGAGTTGTCTCTCCGACGGTATGTTATCTCTTTTTTTGTTCAGATAGACTATTTTACGAAAAAAGACCCCTTGGAGTTTTCTTTTGTCTTCGTTTAGACTCTCTAAATATGAGCGATGTCGAGTTTGCTTTCATTGTACTCGTTAAATTAAACACTGAGAGACCCTTTTTTGGGATCAAACCCCTCCTTTCTCAGGTTCGTGAAATATATGGGAATGGACTTGTCTTCGGATAAGCTTAAACGAGTGTTTGTTACCCTCTTTGAACTTGTAAAAATGAAAAGAGGAACTCATCAATCATGATGGGGGGATTAAGGGAAGGGAATCATTTTGCAAATCTAATGGCAGTTGTTTGTCACCTTTGAACATGGCACTTGTCTACATATCATTCAGTCAATTGGGTATTCAGCTGACTTACAAGTCGATCCACTTTCATGAGTCATGTCACTCCTTTGAGTTTTTCAAAAGAATGCATTATCCACTGTCGCATTGTGTGTCTGTGTGTTCTAGTCATGCTGCCAAGTCTTTTGTCATGCCGCCCAATGTTCAAAGGAAGAAAGAAGTTTACCTCTGCAGTTAAAACAACCTTTATGTCAGTACTTTGAGTCAATCCTATGGTTACATCATCTATGATATTCCAAAACTTTGTTCCAAGTTTCGTGTCGTCGATGTGGGATTCATCATGGTCCTCCTTCAATGAGACTATTCCTGTCCACATCAACTCATCATCCAGGAAGTAGTATTAGAAACAAGTTTAGTACCTTGAAATATGTATGTCTTAATGATAGATTCTCTCACTATCGACAAAGGTTCACATCATTGGCCTTTGATTGGAATAATCTGCTAGGTGTTCGACACCAAGACATCTATTCACACTCAGTAGATTGTATTAGGGTACATTGGGAATCATTGACATCAATGGTTATCTTCCTCGCACTTGTTAACGGTTCAACTCATTAACCGATAATCAAGTGGTTTCTACCATGTTCGACTTTAGAACATTGTAATCACATGGATAGAATAGTACTTTGTGGAAGACGAGACGAATACCGTGGGTATTTGTGAAGAGCTCATAGCTTGCTCCCCAGGTTGTGATGGAGTATATTGTATGAAGTACCAGCATGGATCCACATTTGTATGGTCGTGGCTATGCTCAAATTTGCATTTGTATGACATAGATCTACATTGTATATCTAGTATCTATGTCCAAGTTTGAGTCCTCTATCACATGGATCTACACTCTATTCTAGTAGCCGTGGTTATTTATTCCTCTCATGGATCTATCTTGTATTGGTCTGCAGCCATGATGAGGTTATATCTATTCATGAGTCAAAGTATTGATGAATTTCAAAATCCTGTTCGATGACACTCTCCGATAAAGCTGTCTCTTACCTTGATGTGATAACTTGCTCTATCAAAGCTCTCACCTATTGTATCCCTCTAGCCTCATGCTTTGGGGGGCATTCTGTTACACTCAAAATCTGTCATCAGCATGTGATAGGATCGCTAACACAGACATTTTCCCTCAAATCCCAAACTTGAAGAGAATCATGCTCTAGGTGTTGGTTTCAACATGAAAAATTGCAGCACCGCTCTTACCCTCAAGCAGATAAGCGGTACCTTTTTCAGCACCACACTAGTTGTGTGAAAAACAAGCGATGCCACCTCCTTTACTTTATGTTGTTGGCGTGGTTCTTACCCATCACCGCTCTATCATAAAGGGGTATAAGTAGTGCCCTTGGTAAAAAATGAGGTTTCTCGAGGCTTCTAGAACATGAGCCTTGTGTCTAACCTTATCCCTACTCACCTAGGTTGGTTAAGGTCGAGATCCCTCTTTGTAGGATCTTATGGCCACCTCACCCACCAATCTCTCAACCATCCTATCCATTTGAGCCCTATAAATACAAGCTCATGTTCCATGGTTGAGAGAGAGAGAAGAATAGTAGAGTTATGCTGTTGAATTGATACCCTGGCCTAATCCATTAGAGAGCAATTGTGCAGCAAGTTGGAGCTATTGGGGACAAGGTGCTAGTCTTGTGAAGGAGTGCATCGGCACTAAGGCACTTGCTTGTAAGCTCTTTCATTGATTTTCTAATGCAAAGTTGATTTCCTTCCCACATGTTTGTTGTGTAAATCTCACATATATGTTATTGGATTCCTTAGTCACTAATATGGATGTGTAGATGATTTTCTGGTAGCTTTGATGTCTTCATATGTTTGATATGTTTTACAGGTATACAATTTCTTCATCAGAGTTACATTCCAGGTGTCTATAACATACAGGGAAGGTCTTCAACCGAGTTATTCACTCATTTGTTCTAGATCTGAACCATTCAGACCAGAGGAACAACTTCTGTCTACAGAATGTGATATATTCCTGATAACAATCACATGAAATGTGTTTAAGGTTAATAATTCATATTCCTTGGATTTAAGGGAATGGAACATAGCTCAAGACCTAGAGGTATTTGGGAATGAGAAATAGCTCAAGACCCAGAGGTATTTGGGATTAGTGGAAATATGTCTCATTTATATTTCTCAATAGAAGTATATGTGTAACTCTTTTTGCGTTCATCTTAAAGCTTATAAGTGTCTTTAAAAATATATATATTATTAAAAAACATGTCGACTCAAATTAGATTTAAAACATTTACGACAACATGTATATAAAAGTATACAAATTAGATAAATTAAAATGTTTTTCCAACATTTGCACTCTAAAAAGGGGTTTGCACCTTGAGATATTTGATCCCTCTCGACACTCGATAAACCCCCTTTTAACATGGATATACACTGGGGTCATTATATTGTATCAATAAAGACTAAGTAGGTATCCCTAAGTATTTTAGGTTATTTCTTATTTTGGAAAAAATTAATCATGAAGGATATCTTTATAGATGACACTGAGTTATAATAGAATATATTATAAATTAAAGATTAATTATAAGTATTGATTTTATCCCACTGTTAATTGGATCTAGATGGGCTAGTTCAGAGGAAAAATAGTATCCTCTAGACCTCTCATTTTGACATTAAGTTTAATATGTGCCTACTTATTAGGAAACCCTAGATGGCTTGTGGGACGGTGATGAGGTGAATAACATTCATTCAAAATAACTTCGATATTTGTTTTTAAATTTATAAATGAGGGCCTTTCATTTGGAGAAATATCGATTGGATCAGTACAAAGGGAATGTGGATTTAAAGGGGAAAATGTTTTTCTTTTAATTCATGCGATGCAAAAAGGTGAATGCAAGGCTTAAGGGATGGTAATGGGAGACATAGGAATTGAAGCAATTTTTCATTAAAAAAAGAATAAGGGAATTTAAAACATTAATTAAAAATGGGAATGGGAAAAAGCTATGAGAATTTAGGAAACCAAAGGGAGAGAGAAAGGTAAAAAAAAATATTTAAAATTTTAAAAGGGTGTAACTAGGAATATTTCATCTTCTGCGGACAAAAGCTGTTCCTCTGGTCTGAATGGTTTAGATCAAGAACAAATGAGTGAATGACAAAGGATGAAGACCCTCCGTAGATGTCATAGACACCTGGAATGCTGCTTCGATAGTGAACCTGTGTACCTACGAACAGATCAAACATGCAAACACATCAAAGCTACCAGAACATCATCTACTTATCCATGTTAGTGACTAAGGAATCTAACAACATGTACATGTGAAATCAAAACAACAGTAATGTGGGATGGAAATCAGCTTTGCATTAAATATGTATGGAGAATATTACAACCATTTCCTTAGTGTTGACAGACATCTCCATGAAACCAACATCTCATCCCCATAAGCTCCAACTTTGCTCTCTATGCTTTCCAATGATTTGGACTAGGTATTCAATCCAACAGCATAACGATACCTCTATAGTTCTCCCCTCAACTATGGACATGAGCTTGTATTTATAAGGCTCAATGGATAGGGATAGTTGAGAGATTTGTGGATGAGGTGGCTCCAAGATCCTATGATGGGGGATCTCGAGCTCAACTGACCCACAATGATAGGGATAAGGGAGGACACAAGGCTCATGATCTAGAAGCCTCGAGAAACTTCTCTTTTTTCCATTTTACCCAAGGTACTACTTTTCTTCTCTTATTACAAGGCAGTTTAGATGAGAAATGCTTATGGACCAAAGGCCACAGGTGGTGGCACCACTTATGGAAAATAGGGTACAGGCGGTGAGAGCAAGGTACCGCTCATGGGACAAAAAGAAAGCACAGTGCTAAGTTTGTTTTATGTAAGATTGACAAATAGAATAGGTTTCCACCCCAAGTGTTGGGATTAAGGGAAAACATGGAACTTTGAAAGGTCTTATCACATGATGGTGACAGGGTTTGGGTATAACAAAATGCACCCCAAAGCATAAGACTTAAAGGGATACGATAAGTGAAAGCTTTGAGAGAACAAGTTGTCACTCAGAGATGAAAATGTCAGCTCGATCAGAGAATGTCGTCCAACAGGCATATGTAGTACATCAATATTTTTGATTCATAAACACAAGTAACCAACTCATGGCTGCGCACCAATACAAGGTAGATCCATGAAAGGAATAAACAAGCATGGCTACAAGAATACAACATAGATCCATGTGATAGAGGACTCAAACTTGGACATATCTACCAGACATACAATGTAGATCTATGTCATACATATGCAAATTTGAGCATAGCCATGACCATACAAATGTGGATCCATGCTAGATATACAAAACTCCATCGCAACCTGGGGAAAGCAATGAGTGCTAAACAAATACCCAGGGTATTCATCTCGTTTTTCACAAAGTACGATTCTATCCATGTGATTACAATGATCTGAAGTTGAACATGGTAGAAACCACTTGATTATTGGTGAATGATGTGAACCATTAACAAGTGCGAGGGAGATCACCATTGATGTGAATGATTCCCAAGGTACTCTAGTACAATCTACTGAGTGTGAATAGATGTCCTGATGTCGAACACCCAGTCGATTCTATTGATCAAAGGTCAATGATGTGAACCAATATTGAGAGTGAGAGAATCTATCATTAAGGCATACAGATCTCAAGATACTCAGTTTTTGTTTCTAAGACTATTTCCTGGATAATGAGTTGATGTCAACGGGGATAGTCTTGTCGAAGGAGGGCCATGATGAGTCCCACATCAACGACACGAAACTCGAAACATAGTTATGGAATGATGTGAATGTAGTAACCATAAGACTAACTCAAAAGTACTAACACAGAGACTATTTTGACTGCAGAGGTAAAATTATTCAACTTCCCTTTGAACATCGGTCGGCACGACACAAGACTTGGAAACATGACTAAATGGGAAAAACACACAATACGACAGTGGAAAATGAATTCTTTTGAAAGACTCAAAGGAGTGACATGAATCATGAAAGTGGATTGTCAAGGAGATCAACTAAATACTCAATTGACTAAAATGATATGCAGACAAGTGCCATGTTCAAAGGTAACAACAAACTACTGCCATTTATTTGCAAAATGATTCCCTTCCCATTTCCCCCATCATGTTCGATGAGTGCCTCTTTTCGGTTTTACGAGTTCAAAGAGGGTAACAAACAGTCGGTATAGCTAGTCCGAATACAAGTCCAAACTCATATGTTTTACGAGCCTGAGAGAGGAGGGGCTCGTTCCCAAAAAATGGTCTCTCAATGTTTAATTTAACTTGTCCAATGAAAGAAAACTCTGTATCGTTCATGTTTAGAGAGTCTAAACGACTACAGAAGAAGACTCCAAAGGGTCCTTTTTTGTATGATTTAGTCCCTAAGGCCTGAAAAAGTATAAAATAATACCTTAGAGAACTCTTCTAGTCATGATTGACTGGAGTGTTCCTTTTTCATAAATAGTCTATCTGAACTAAAAAAGAGATAACCTATCGTTGGAGAGACGACTGTTCAAATATTTTAATGAGCATGAAGAAGACAAGATCACTCGACGATATTTTCATATTTAAACGAGCCCAAAAAGAGTTTAAAGAAGGCTCCATTAGGTCTCTTTTCACAATGTTAGTTTTTATGAGCCTGGAAAGAATCAGAAATGGACTCGGACCTTTGATACTAGGTTCTAAGAGTGTGACCAAAGTGTTGTAACAACCTCTTATCAACTTTTTCCATTTTATGGTAGTACAAAAAATTCAAAAAAGGAACTGCCAAAATTTTGCTGCTACTTCTCTTTTAACCTGCAATGACTCGAAAACAAGTGTTAAATGCGCTCATAACTGACATTTAAGGGATTACGACTGATAAATTTTGAGTAATAAGTGATTTTAAATCAAAATTATAGCATGTCAAACCCAAAAATGTGTATAAAAGTCATGTAAATAGTGACAAATCAAATCATTTTACTATTTACCCATAGCGGAAAGCATTTGGGGCACTTTCCTAGCCATATCTTCAACTGCTGATATCGGGAGTTTTCACCGTCGGATTCGAGTGACGTCAGCTCTAGGTAATAGTTTAAACCCTACTCTTTCCTTTCATAATTTCCATTTTGGTTTTAAATGGTGTTTTGGACTTGTATGGAAAGCCCTAAAATTGTGCGAGCAGGCACCGCGCTTATCCCTTGCGGGATACGTGGTACCTTTCTAGAACCACACCGAAAACAAAGCACATAGGTGGTGCCACCGCCTATATTCAACGACGCACAGGAGGTGCCGAACGCGAAGATGTAAAACTATTGACACAAGCAAAACTGGATCATTTCTTTTGATTTGAAAGATTAAGAATGATTCTAATGGGTCTTGTGATTGTTTTGGGCAGGTTCTAGCTGATAAAAAATGGTGATATGGAAGGAAAGACAACATGATAATGATGATGCTTTCACTGAGAGAAATACAGGTTGTGTAGCCACATTATGAGACTGCGGGCTCCTGAAATTCTTTCGGACTCCTAGTATGGTATCACACGAGCAATTGCTAGAGCACATACTCCGGATGTGGAATTCGGAGCAACAACAATTTGAGCTTGGTGCTCACATTCTGACAGTGGAGGTATAGGACATCTACTTCTTGACTGGACTTTCGAGACGGGGTGCCCCCATCTCGCTGATAGGTTCCCGAGGAGGGGATATTACCACACAAGAGTTGATAAACCGTCACTGTATTCCAGGGACAAGGACATCGGGGAAGAAAATCCCCATAAAAGTAGCGATGGATGGACCTCTATGGAATGTACTATTTACCATGCAGAAAGTGGCAGAAATCCAGGGAGTGCACCAGGCTTCTAGAGTACATATGCTCTATGCCATAGAGGCCATGGTGCCTACAATATTCAACTAGGAAGAAGCCATGCTTCCGATATTCAAGGATCAGCTGACTAAGTGTCGACAGGGGGAACTGAAGTAGTTCGGTTTTGGTTCCATTCTATCCTACTTCTTCTTCAAGCGGGTTCCACAGATGAGACCCCAAGTGGTCTTTACAGAGCTAAGAGAATGGGACCCTTGCATGCTGAGGTGGGTCCAGATTATGTCTCGTACTGGAGTGGGCAGGGGGAAGGTAAAGTTCGGTGACCCATTCTTCTGATGGTTGAGAGATCAAATCCTCATGGTGGAGGATTATGCATATGCAGGTACGGACTTTAGCAGAGACCCTAACCTACCGCTCCCACCTGGTGGACAGTGGGGTGACATCAGTAAGAAGCAAAAAACCCTAAAATGGACATAATGTTTTGTGTTTTTTGATGTTTTATATTTTTTATGTTAAGTAATGAGACTTGGATATCTTCATGCAGATGTTGGAGAAGCACGACCTGGGGGAGCTTCCCCATTGGATAGATGAGCCGGAGCCCGCTTCGTATCATAGGGTGATGATGTGACCAGGGAGTTAGAGGAAAATATGGAGAGGTTGACCTTAGACATCCCTGACGTTTCCATTGATGACCTCCCTCTGAGGTATTAGAGACATATAGCTGGAGTACCGGGTCGGTTTAGTAGACTGCTACGTAGAGTAGCCCGGGTAGTGATGTGCTACCACGAGCATCACTAGACGATGTATGCATGATGTATCTACTGAAAGCTGATAGATTTAGGATTTTGTATGATGATTTTTGCCTGAAATTCTACATGCTTCAGATGAGGTCTCGTGACCTATTTTTGTAAACATGTTCATATATATATATATATATATATATAGACTTTTACCTGGTGTTTATATGTCTCAAATGATGAATTTATTTTACTTGAGTTTTATATGTCTTTAATTGTTTATTTACAATGAACCATGTTTGATTTTAATGTCATGAGTGGGCAATATGCCAATATAGGATGTAATTAGCTAATGAGTCAGCAACTACATTATGTTCCCTAGGGATATGCCTATAGGTGATGGTTTCAAATGACCTTTCTAATAAGCGTACCCTCCGGAAGAGGCAGATAAGTACAGGGTTCGTAATGTTATAAACATGGTTTAACTAAAAAACCACGAGTTGTGAGTCCATCAAGACTACCAAATTGTGAACATCCTGGGAGGCAGCTTCAGTCAGAATACCTATGACTGCTCAATACTCGGTGATATTATTGGTAGCGGGACTAATACAAACCACTCCTGAACTAACCAAATATTTCACTGGGGAATAGAGGACCCAAGCAGCTGAGGTGAGATTCAAGGTGTGGTGGAAAGCACCATCAACGAAGCCGTATAAAGTCATCTGCTCTGCATGAACAAAACATGGTATAAACAGATATAGACACTAAACTCAAAACCATATTGAAAATACTCAAAGCACACTGAAAGTAAAGCAATATACATATATACAAGATACTATCTAGGAGAGACCTAGGCATAGTACCTCTTCAAGTACAACCCATTGCGAGGTTTGAAAGTCAAGCAATATACATATATACAAGATACTATCCAGGAGAGACCTAGGCATAGTACCTCTTCAGGTACAACCCATTGCGAGGAGAGACCTAGGCATAGTACCTCTTTAGGTACAATCCCATTGCGAGGGATTCCATCGTAATCTACGAGCTCATAGGCCCCTTTCTCTAAAAATTTAGAAATAACAAAAGGACCTTACCACATGGACTCAAAATTTCCTTTCCCTAGTTTGTCATATCTCTGATCATAAGTCAAAGCTAGGTTACCCTCGTTAAAGGCACGAGGTTGGAAAAATTTATCATCTTGCACCTTGACGCGTTTCTTATGTGCCTCATTAACCAAGGTAGCATCTCTCCTAGTTTCATCAAGGTTATTCAAGTACAAAAATCTCTCTTCCTTTGCAGAAGTGTCTGGGAGAAGTTCGATAGAAAGTTTCAAGGATGGAATCTGACATTGAATTGGTAAGATAGCTTCGAGTCCATAGACAAGCTGGAAATGTGTGAAACCAGTAGCTGTTTTCACTAAAGTCCTGTAAGCCCAAAGAGCGGAGAAAAGGATATGGTGTCAGTTGGATTTATGGTCTCCAACCATCCAACGAAGCATAGTTTTCAAAACTTTGTTAATGGCCTCTACTTGACCATTATCTTGCAGATAATAAGGCATAGAGTTTTCATGGTGAAAACCTAGCTTGGCACTTAGTTCCTCCATCATTTGATTAGGGAAATGCGATCCATGATCAGTGACAATGGACCGCGGGACTCCAAATCTAGCTATGACATGATTGAATAGGAAGAGAGCAATAGTCTTACCATATTTTGCATATGTAGGAAGGGCCTCAACCCACTTAGTAAAATAGTCAATGGATACGATGATGTAACCATGCCCCCCTGGATGAGGTAGGCTTACAATGCACAAAATAAATCCCCCATTTGGAAAATGGGCCATAGGCATTGAAAAGGTGTAGCGGAGTAGGATGAGTGTGCTTTTTGGGATAAAAATGTTGACAAGGTGGGAATTTCTTAACATCCCCGTGACAGTCTTTGAAGACTGAAGGCCAGAAATAGCCAGCACGAAGAATTTTTTGGGCTGTAGCCATCCCAGATAAATTACCACCACATGCTCCTGAGTGGAAATCATTCAACACATGTTCAGCTTCCTCATGAGTGGGGCATCGCTGGAGAATAGAATCAATCCCATGTCTATAAAAGGTATCATTCAGAATGAGGTAGTATTTCGTGTGGTGATGGATATGGCAACAATCGTCATGGGATAGATTTGGCTGAAATATTTATGTTTGGAGATAAATAAGCAAATCTCCATACCATGGATCGGTAGTGCTTATCAGGAACAGGAATTCATCCGGAAATGAATCACTGGGCTCAGATTCTGTCGAAACACAGGGAAGATCACACATGAGCTCGACAAAGACCAAGGATTTCTTTGATGTGGCTTTGGAAAATTCCAGATCAAAATCCTGTAGTATGACTATCCATCAGGAGTACTTTCCCCCGAGCACCTGACGAGTCAGGATGTAATACACAGGGTTCTGTTCTGCCAATACAGTGGTTGTGTGGAGAAAAATGTAGTGACAAAATTTTTGTACAGCAATGACCATGGCCAATGCTAACTTCTCCATGTGTGAATATCGAGTTTCTGAATCCATAAGATTCTTACTAGCATAGTAAATCACGTGCTCCTGACCATTGGGATTTTTCTGCACCAAAACCATAGCGATGGTAGTAGTGGATGCAGCAATATACAAGAGAAAGTACTTCGAATAATCTGGGGGGTGTATCATGGGTGAATGAGTCAGAGCGTGTTTGACATTATCAAAGGTGCGTTGGGATTGGTCATCCCAAAAGAACAGAGTGTCATTTTTCAGAAGACACATATAACCGTGCGTTTTCTATGAAAAATTGCACACGAAACGACGGAGAAAGTTTTCCTTCCCTTGCAAAATTTTGAGTTCAAGGAGATTGGTTGGGGATGGTAGAGATAAAATGGTGGCAATTTTCAAAGGGTCTATCCGTATGCCATCCTTAGAGACCACAAAACCTAACAGACGACCCGTCCCAACACAGAAAACACATTTATGCAGATTGAGTTGTATATTATAATGACGACATCTTTGAAAAATGTCTCTAAGATGACCAGGGTGGTCCTCCCATCGCTTTGAATGAGTAGGGAGGTCATCAAGGTACGGTTCAACAATATGTTTAATATCGTGAAATGCATAGGACTTCGCACACTAGAAAGTGGCTCCAACATTTTTCAAGCCAAATGGTAACTTCCTATATGTAAAGGTTCCCCATGGGAAAATGAATGCCGTCTTGTGTTGATCAGTGGGTAATATCTCAATTTGATTATAGCTAGAAAATCCATCCATGAATGAGAAGATGACACTTCCGACACAGTTTTCAATAATCTGATCAATGTGCGGAGTAGGAAAGTTGTCCTTTGGACAAGCTTTATTCAAATCCCTAAAGTCGATATAGACTCTAATGGTGCCCTACTGCTTTATTAACAGGGACAACATTTGATACCCATTTCGTCAGGGGTACGTGATAAATAAACCCAGCTTTAAGAAGTTTCTTTGTCTCAGCTTTAACAGCTGTGGCCTTTCGTGGATGGACTTGCCTTAGTTTTTTCTTGTCAGGTTTAGTTGTGGGATAGGTTTTAATTTCATGGACCACAATGGATGGGTCTATCCCCAGCATTTCTTCATAGGACCAAGAAAAAATATCATGGAATTCTTTGAAAAGTGCCTTGTATGCTTCAAATTCATCTGCCGAGCAGTTCTGCCCAACATGAACATGCTCAATGGTATTAGGCTTGGATGATATGTCAATCCGATTTGTCTGAGTAATGTTGCAAAGGTTTCCTTCATAATCCGAGTCTTGCAACAATATAGGACTTTGGGGTGCGTTGACAATATCAGTGGAAAATAGGGATGCATAATCATGGTTAACCGAACTGGTGTTGGGGAGGAACATGGATCTATGATGGTGATCTTCCCAAATGGGCTCATCTATATTCATGATCTCCATAATGGACTCGTCAGAAGGAAAAGTATCAGAGAGATAATCTAGAACAGGAAGAGATGGTTCTAACCAGTAAGGCAGGTGGTAAGGATCCGAAGCCACTAGATGAAGGTCATCAATGTGATCATTGGAAATGGTTTGAATGATGTCGTACATTGCTTCGTGTGGACTCAATGAGGTGGACTCAACAATTTTTTTTCCCTTATGATCATGGTAAAATGATGCAATCATATTGATTGTCGTGGTGTCTATGTTAGGAGGAGTGGATGGAAAAATCCCCATAAGGGATGAATCCTTCAACATGCCTACCCCAATCGACTAGTAAGGAGGAGGGGACTAGCCTAACATAGGGATGTTATTAGCTGTAGATGTAGTAACATCTAGCGTATAGAAATCAAGCTGGTTGATGGTAACAATTCTCCCTAGATGTTGAAATTGGACTGTTCGAAATACCATCGAAGCGACAGCGGTCATGGTGTAAAACCAATTTCTTCCTAGAAGGAGGTTGTAATCTAACGGGGTGTCTACTACCTCTACTTGAATAGAAATAGTTTTTCCCCCAAGCTCAACTGCAAGGGATGATATGAGACCATGGGGCTGGAAACCTCATCCATCAAAGGCTTTCAGAGTTGTAGGTGATGTTACAAGCTCGAGAGAGCCGA
The DNA here is from genome assembly GCA_001517045.1 of Pseudotsuga menziesii. Lineage (NCBI taxonomy): Eukaryota > Viridiplantae > Streptophyta > Pinopsida > Pinales > Pinaceae > Pseudotsuga > Pseudotsuga menziesii. The sequence goes on from LPNX011000416.1 coordinate 99,323, forward strand.
GATATTTCCAACAAGACAGAGACAAAACCAAAGTCTAAGCTCGTTCATCTAGAACCGTTCTAAAGACCTTCCTTCCAAATACTTTCGTGATGATTTGGAAAGCAAGTTTATGAGGTAGCCTAGACTTATAGTTCTCAATATTGAAATGAATCAAATTAGTATTTCCCAGGTCTAAAGCTCCTAACATGGTTAACAGGTTTTTGCGTTGTGTAGGACAACTTTGGAGCACTTCTAAGGTAGACATTGCACATGGTTCCAGAGTGAGATATTCAACTACATTATAAAATTGATCAGCTCGGGCATTGGGGTTAAAAACAGCCTTCCTAAGAGTACTCTTGGGTGGATGCAAAATCATGTTGAGAGTAGGATTCTCGATGGTTAGGGGGGCAGTAGACGAGGATTCAAGAGAACCAGTAGAGGGATCTTTCCCTGAAAAAGAATGGTATTCTTTCTTGTCTGAGGGTTTGTCATAATTCTGACTTTGAGTTTGTAGACTAATGGTATCCAAGGACATCATACGAATTTTCTCTGACGAACTAGAGTTTCCCTGATTAGACATGTGGTCTATTCGTTGTTGTTGAGAGGGAAAATGATCCGTGAGAATTGCGGGTGCGTGATTTGATTTCAAAAATTGGGTGATTTCATCCCGACAAGGACACTCTTTTGTGAAATGGTCACCTCCACATATCAAAAATGGATATTTTGCTTTTATTTTTCCCTTTATCGTTATCATTGTTGGTTGGTATTCGATTATCCTATTGGTTTCTAGGTTTTTTATTCTTATTTTTACCTTTCTTTTTATTATTTCCAGAGGTTTGAGTACTTTGAATAGAATTGACCTCGGCGGAAACCTTGGGAGTTGAAGGAGTAGGGGTGGCAATTTGGGGTTTCTTGGCAGGTTTTGTTGCTGACGGGGATTGGATTGAACCAACAATCCCATCAACAAGGACTTCTGCTGGTGGCTTTGCGGGATTGGTGCTTGGGTGAGGAGCTTGAGGAATCAATTCATACATAGTTCCATACTAGGAATAGACCAAGTCTAGATACTGGGCTCGACTAATGGCTTGCTCTTCAGTAACGGAATCGCGCATAGACACATCTTGGGAAATTGGAGGCAACAAAGATTTGGCAAACCAATTAGCTAATAACTGATCCGGAATAGGAGCCTTAATAATTCTCTCCTCCTTCTCCACTCATGGATATGATTGGATATGTCGGTGGAGGTGTTCTGTCGTAGAGAATTTAAGAGATAATTACCTGTTTCATAATGGATAGGAAGCTGAAAGTGTGTAAGAAAAACAGTTGCCAATGAGCCAAAATCCACAAACAAATGTTGTGGAAGTTCAATGTATCACTTCGCAGCTGTACCGGTCAAAGTTTGCTGAAAGAGTATTAAACAAACTAAATCATCCATAAGGGAGTTTGAAGAACACCATAGATGGAAAGTCATGACATGGTTTTTCGGATCATCTCTCTGAACTTTGGAATGTCCGATGGTAACTTTACCGGAATGGGAGGTCACGAGGGGTTATGTCGGATGGAGTCATTAATCAACTTGGACAAATCAGGCAAGTCCAAAGTTTCTTGGAAAGTATTAGAGGAAATTTCAACTCAAAATGGGCCTCCTAAAAAAAATAATAAAATAATAGTTAAAATAATAAAATAATATTTATTAATTTTGGAGGAAGAAAAGAAAAAAACTACTTTTTTGTTTGTATTTTCGACATATCACCCTATGTTTTTCGATCGAGAGAGCTCATTGGATGCAAAATTAAATTCCGCATCCAATGAGTACCCACTTGGCATACTTTTGACGGACTAGGCTACCCCCAAAAAATAAATACGTGAAAAAATGTGATACTGACATCATCATCACGTTTTTTCAGGTATTTCTTGTTTTTCGGGTAGCGGGGCCTATAAAAAATATGTCGAGTGGGTACTCATTGGATGCGGAATTTAATTCCACATCCAACGAGCTCTCTTTATCGAAATTTGAATAAAAAAACAGGGAGATATGTCGAAAATACAAACAAAAAAGGTAGTTTTTTTTATGATACCTATCCCCAAATTTATATTAAAAAAGTGTTTAAGACCTATACGGTATTTCAAATTTAAAAGCAATTTCATTGGCTAACACATGATGACATGGAATTTGAATTAGAGTTAAAATGCCCATTTTGAGTTGAAATTTCCTCTAATGGTAACTGATGGTTAGGTTGCACATATTGGTAATATTGATATGGCATAGTTACCAGTAGGATCGTAAGTAGACTGATGGACAGGTTGTTGTGAGAAAGAAATACTGGAAAAACACCCATGGGGGGTTGATTTCTGGGATCAGGACTGTTAGGGCCACTGGAGGAGGACCTTTGGGGCCTCTGGGACCATCAAGACCATGGGGAACACCAGGACCACCAGGGCCACCAGGACCACTGGGGCCACCAGGACCACTGGGGCCACCAAGAGGTGGACCACCAAACCCTCTGGGACCTCTAGGATGCAAACCTCTAAAGCCTCCATAACCAGTAGGAGGAGGGCCACTAAACCCTCCAGGGCCATTAGAAGGAAAGCCACCAGCCCCCCCAGGACCACCAGGATCATTAGAACCATAAGGAGGGAAGCCACAAATCCCCCCAGGACCATTAGCCCCCCCAGGGGGAGGATCTCTGTAAGGCGGTCCTCCAGCACCTCCTGTTGTATGTATAGTTACCCCCCCCATAACTGGCATGTAGGACCACTTAGGTTTCCTCCATGGCGTAAAAGTATTACTAGGATATGGAATTCCAGCATACGACATTCCTGTAGGGTTGGGTGGATAATTAACATTTCCTACAGGTGTAGTATAACCATAACCCCAAGAGGATTGAGTGGTTACAGGTTGTGCCCCCAAGGGATGAACTGAACGAGATGGGGGATTAACCACGTTAGTGTGGGTGGGAGGGAAATAAACTATAGACTTTTCTATACTAGAGGTCTGTCCTTGACTAGGTATAATTCCAGTGCCAAATAACGTAGGTCATGCTGTGGGTTTCCCCCCGGCACTAGAAGGTGATGACGAAACATGAATTGAAGGTTGAGCCCTAGGTGCGGAAGACCTGGGAGTATTGGGAACAGACATAATATAGGAGGTGGTGGGGTTGGAAGTTTGACTTGGGTTGTGTGGAGTCACTGCGTGATTAAGAATCGGTTCAATGGGTCTCATAGAATCGGCAAGTGAGTGATATCCCACAGGAACAACTGTGGAACGTGGTGGTGGTGTGCCCAATATATCATCTATTTTCTTTTCAATCTCTTGTGCATGAAGAATGGCTTCCTGGTATTGTCTACGTTCTTCTTCATCTGGAGAAACTTCTTTAGAAAAGTTTAAACGGGTTCCAAATGAGGCAATGGCCAGTCCTATAGAGGTATCCCAAAATGGAGCATTGGGACCATAATCCAGACGTGTAGTATCATCAACATGACCTTCTATGGGAGAATGGAATGAAGTATTTCCCCGAGAAGGTTGTTGGACCAAGGGAGGTGAGTATGAAGGAAATGGTCCTCTGCTTTCTGCAACCACATTATCTCCCACTTGGGAGGTGGTAGCAGCTCCTTAGTCGATAGATTCCATTGGATTTTCTCCTGAAACAGGAATAAAATCAGGTGGCAAGCCCCGTACTCTTCTGGAATGCCTTAGCTCAGCTAATTTGTACAGTTCCTATCTAACCTAGGGTCTCAAAAAACTATAAAACACACCAAAAATTTCCCTACTCTAGCTATAGGTCAAACAAGCAAACTTAAATGACAGGAGAAGTTCGGATAGTCAGGTCTCTCACCAGGATTGTCAAGAAGGTGCAACTCACGATATACCTCAAGGGTATGTGTGTAGTAATCTCCCCGAACGCTGTTTTCGGTGTATGGATCCATGTAAGATGGCCAAAGGGCTTTTCTCAAATGGATAAGGTATCCTAGTGGTGTCTCCCGATATACTCAAGGTACGTGGGAGCTCAAATCGGTAGTAGTGTTGTCTAATGCATAAACGTACACAAGGGGCCTTCTCATATACAATCGAGTACGTGAAGTACCTTTCGATATACCTCAAGGGGACGTGAAAGGCCGTTCGATATACCGATGGTACATGGAAGAACCACGCGAGTCCCAAGTAATGCGGACATGTAACGACAACTCCTATGCTTAACAACGTCCGTACACATCTCTAACCTATCATTCAAATTGCTATGTAAATTTTAACCTATAACTACCATTAATTTTAAAGTGGACGGTTAGATGAATGCATGGAATTTTGACAGAAAAAGTAAAACCATGCAGTATGCACATGCAAACATTTCACTTTACTATTCGTGGTATTCCTACCCATGAGAGGGAAAGAGAGTTATTCTTTTTGTTTCAAAACCAAAAATTTCCAAACAACAATCTTGAACTAATCAAAATCAAAGACAAGCAACATTTTCCAAACTCATTTCTCTTTTCTGAAAGCAATCAAAAGGGAAAGAGTATCTTTTCCTTAAAGAAAAACAAGAATCACACTACATGCATATGCACTCTATTTTTCAATTTTTCTCAAAGCGTAGATAAATCTAACTTAAAACTACAATATTTTTTATTTTGATGAGATAGTACTAATGAAAAAGAGACAAAAGAACATAGAGAACCTGAAATCTTGTGAGGCCAATCAAAGATCCAATGTCTAATGCTCAATGATGATAATAACATAATCTCAGTCAAAAGTTTTCTTTTTAAAGAAGCAAGTAGAAGTCCTTTATGAAAACAAAAAATGAAATCAAGATGCTAATCAAATGTTTTTCTTTCAGTCTATATAACAGAAATGAAAATAGATCTCACTAACCTAATATTTTCAAAAAAGAAATCCTTTGACAATCACAACCAACGAGCATGGAAGTAAATGAACAATCAATAAGCCAAATCTAGCTTTTGAATTCTTCAATCAAACCAATCTTTTACCACAGAATTTAAAACCATAAGCATCAGATTCTAACACACAAGCTTGACAGTGCAGGGTTGAAAGCAAATCAACTCATTTTTTTTGCAAAAAATGAGAAAAAAGTGGTCCTGAAACAAGGCCTACCTGGCACCGCACTGCAGAGGTATTGACAGAGCGGTTTTGGGCCAGCATCGCTTCTGGATAAAAGGAATAAGGCGATGGCACTGCGTGCTGCTAACAGGGTTCAGGTGGTGGCACCACTTATCCCCAATAGCATAAGAGAGGTTCCCTGTATAGATCCAAAACACAAAGGAGAACGACAGATCAAGTTAGAAAAAGATCAGATCAAGGTAAAATTTGATGGATTGACAGTAAAAAAGAGCATCAAAGGTTGAAACAATTCAGATCTAAATAGATATGGAAGTTTCAAACCAAAATTCACTGAGTCAGATAGCATATCTGACTGAAGAGAGTTGTAGATGGAGCTTGGATTCGGACAAGAGTTAAATAACTGAGGAAGATCAAATCAACTGATACATGTAACTATTCCCCAGCGGATTCGCCAGATTTGTAACCAGGAATATTTCACCTTCTGTGGACAGAAGTTGTTCCTCTGGTCTGAATGGTTTAGATCCAGGACAAATGAGTGAATGACAAAGGATGAAGACCCTCCCTGGATGTCGTAGACACCTGGAATGCTGCTTTGATAGTGAACCTGTGTACCTGTGAAAAGATCAAACATGCAAACACATCAAAGCTCCTAGAACATCATCTACGTATCCATGTTAGTGACTAAGGAATCTAACAACATGTACATGTGAAATCAAAACAACAGTAATGTGGGACAGAAATCAACTTTGCATTAAAGATGTATGGAGAAGCTTACAACCATTTCCTTAGTGTTGATAAACATCTCTATGAAACCAACATCTCATCCCCATAAGCTCCAACTTTGTTGTCTATGCTCTCCAATGATTTGGAGTAGGTAGTTAATCCAACAGCATAGCAATACCTATATAGTTCTCCCCCTCACCTATGGACATGAACTTGCATTTATAAGGCTCAATGGATAGGGATAGTTGAGATATTTGTGGATGAGGTGGATCCAAGATCCTATGATGGGGGATCTCAAGCTCAACTGACCCACAATGATAGGGATAAGGGAGGACACAAGGCTCATGATCTAGAAGCCTCGAGAAACTTCTCTTTTTACCATTTTACCCAGGGTACCGCTTTTATTCTCTTATGACAGAGCGGCTTAGATGAGAAATTCTTATGGACCAAAGGCCACAGGAGGTGGCACCGCTTATGGAAAATAGGGTATAGGAGGTGTGAGCAAGGTACCGCTCATGGGACACAAAGAAAGCACGGTGTTGAGTTTTTTTAATGTAATTTTGACAAATAGAATAGGTTTCCACTCCAAGTGCTAGGATTAAGGGAAAACATGGAAGTTAAAGGTCTTATTACATGATGGTGACAGGATTTGGGTATAACAAAGGGAAAAGTGAAAGGAGGATTTCTACAAAGGAGGGTTTTTTTTTTTCAAAATGGAGGTCATTGGAAATTTCATTCAAAGAGAGTATCGAGGAGACACTTTAACTTTTCAATATTGGATTTAGCAAGATGAATCACGATAGGAGATATTGGTAATTTATCAATGGGTTTGAAATTGACAATATTTAATGGGAATGGTGCAAAATTCCTTTACTTGCTGAAACTTAGATAGGATGTCAAATGGGTCAAATTGACTTGGTTTTGGCCAACCAAAATATGAGCATGATCAACACAATAACCTGAATGTGATGACATAATAATTATGGCATGGAAAGATGTGTGGAAAAATTTGATAAAACTCCAAGACATGACTCAATATGGCACTTGACGACACATGAGATGAAACTTGACGAGGCTATGAAAAGGGTCACCTAAAAGTAAAAATGATGATATGATGTATAGATGCAACAAGTACATCAAATTGGATGCAATGGTACATCTAGAATGAACTTGTGACAAAAATTAGTTTGTTCACATCTAACACGTGCTCCGACACTTCGAAAGCATGTTAATGTTGAGCATCAACAAATGGATTCTTTCATCCTATGGATGGGGATCACTTCTAAACCTGAGTGATTCAGTACACTATTTCAAGATAAAAATAGGGCTCGGATAGGGAAAGAATAATTATGCAAAGTTATTGACCCTTAAAATTGTACACTATGATGATGCACATGATGCAACTTAACGAATCCGTCGAAGGGATAATATGAAAGAAAAAATGGTGAAATAATATATGACCATGATAAGCACATCGAACTTGAAGTGATGGTACAAATGAAATGGTCTTGCAATTTTTTTTAGCAGGTTCTCCTATGGCGTCATGTTTCGAACCTAGCTCGTGTCTCTGAATCCATTTACAATGTTACAATTTACTAAATTTTAACACTGCAGATGGATTCAGAGACCCCCCAGAAGGGGTCTTTGAATCCATTTGTTGTGCTAAAATTTCTATGGGGTCTCTGAATCCATCTGCAGTGTTAAAACTTAATAAATTGTACAAACTCATTGTCAAAATTGTATTTTTTCATTGTCGGAGTGACTCCACCAAAAATGACCAAATAAATGACCAATTGCTATGTGGTCATTTTTAGTTTAGTTCTTATCCCATGACAAAATTGGTCATTTTTATTTTAGTTCTTATCCTATAACCAAATTGGTCACTTTTAGTTAGCTCACTTAAAATTTCTTAATTTTGGTCATTTATCCCTTGAAAAAACCATGGTCACCAAATTTTTTGGTCTAGTGGTCACTTATCTCTCATTTTGTACTAGTGAAGGTTGAGCGCCTCCCTTGAACCATGAACTCTATCCTTAGATACAGTTGACCTAAGGTAGGTGCTTTTGCATGTAGCTGGAGATAAATCTCTACTACATGGCCTTAGCTTTCACATTAGCTTGTTGTAACATCTCCTGTGCTTGTTTTTGAATGTCACAAATATGATCCTTGAACTTTAGTGCTTTCTCAACTTCTCATTGTCCATGATTAATGGTATCCAATTGTGTCAAAGAACTAATCGAGTTGATATGCACTCAAAGTTGAAATCCATAGTAGATTTCAAATGAGAGTCTTTCTCGTCTAGTTGTGTTGAGCACAATTGTAACTGTGGTGAATGCATGGGAGACTTTCATCCCTCGTTCGAGTATGCTTGTAGTTATACATGTAGCGCAATTGTACAACCAATTAATTCATAAATTCCATCTGTCCATCCATTTGAGGGTGGAACATTGTCAACAAAGAAAGTTGTGTGTCGAGTTTTTTCCATAGGGTTTTCCAGAAAATGCTTACAAATATGGCAAATCTGTCGGAAGCAATAGTTGTCTATAATTTGAAATGTTTCTAAACATGTTCAAAGAGTATCTAATCAGTTTGTTGCACTGATGTCGTCTTCTTGCAAGGAATGAGAATGGTCATCTTGGAAAACCTATCTAGTATGACCAATATCATGTCATGATGATGCTTGGTTATAGGGTATCTAATCAAGTAATCCATAGAAATAGGTTCGCAAGGTCAATTAGGAACTAGAAAGGGTGTATATAATCCTTGTCGTCTATTAGGTGGTTTAGAAATGGCACAAACCACACATGATTAGATGTACTTGTTGACGTCAGATTTAAGTGTAGGTCAGTAAAAATACTTCTGAAGAATGATGAGGGTCTTTTCCACTTCAAAGTGTCCTACAGTCTTGCTGTAGTGTACATACCAAATGAGATTATGTCAATGCTCATTTGTCAGTACACAAATATTTCCAAGCTTGTATAGCAAGGTGTCTTTCAGGAAATAGTTGGTGGTATATGACTTGTCGATAGATTGATGAAAATTCATTGTCTACTAGATACAACCGAGGCCAAGTGGTGGTGTCATATCGTTGCATATTCATCACTGTTACGGAGAGAAATTCCTATGGCTTGGGGTACCACAACAGACAACTTTGACTCTAGAAATCAATATTTCCCAATATGCAATAGAAATAAAATGTCTAACACTAAAGGATCAGACTTCGCACCTTATTCCGGACGGTTGAAGTAGATCCCCATTGAGCTTTCCAATATTCAGCTTGAATTGATATAATACTTCCTCAATAACAAGTAAACAATACAAGCATACTATATATCATGGTGTTAGATCTATTCTAGCATATATAATCAATAATGTAAAAGCATTTGACATCTTCCAATATTGGGTACAATATTTAATCAAATACACATCATTGGATAGGAAAAGATATTTCTATTAATATAAATCAAAGATTACAAGATAGATACAACCTCTGACGGCACGTCTGCGAACTGGAGAAAATTAATCCCCCACTTGGGCCTCCACCAATTCAATCCTCCATCTCTCAATAGCAAGCTCACTAACAAAAGGCAAGCTTGGGAAGAACACAAAAGTGCTCCAAGGGACAAAGGGATGCAGACTCAAGTACAAATTCCAGCAACAATGGGCTATAGTTTCGTTGCTCTCAATCTCTCTATATGCCTTCAATGTACCAAGGGGTTCCTTATATAGCTTCACAAGGGATAATGAAGGGTTGAATCCGAGCGATCTCAAGGCATATGGAAGGCCAAGAGTTGAATGAGTCAGATCCATGTCAAGGAAAAATCCAAAAGGATTTGGATTATGCACATGACATCTCGATGTACGCGGTTATAGGGGTCAAACCCACGTATACGTGGTTATAGGGTAAAAATCCGCGTATATCATTTTTCATATAGTTTTAGGGATGATCAAGGAAACATCAAAGGATAAAAGATAGTCCATGGGGTCTAAAGAGTCTGTAGCGGGACAGGGGAAGGCCATACAAAGTGTGATTCACCTAGAGTGGTGAAATCAACTACAACAGATGCCCCCTAATGTGTGAGGTCCGAGGGGTCATACGATGGCCGAAATACATTATAAGTCCATCCCAGAAGTGGAGTGATGAAGGATCCCAAATGGAAGACCAGCCACCCAATCAGCATAGTACAATAATACAACTTTGCATATAACTGCAAGTACATATAGCAGTCCTGGATACATAAGAGTACAATGGCCATGAATATGCATGATACATGATATCACATATGTGGTCATTGCCACGTACAATATACATAGATAAGAATATCCATGATGAAGATATACAAAGGACCATGATCTCCAAAATGGCTGAAGATATATAATAGATCAAGATCTCCATAGTGGCTGGAAATGTCTGACATACACTGGAATGAAGTCACGAGAGCTGAAATCTCATGAACACTGGCACGATCAAGGAGGTAGCATATAAGAGATGCCACCAGTCTAGAAAGTCTTCTACACAAACCACTACGAGTACATGTCCTACTATGTGAATAGAGGTGTCGAGGTCGAACATAGTAGTCCATCGTCTGATTACCGGTCAT
>LPNX011000416.1:117134-141268 GCA_001517045.1 Pseudotsuga menziesii
CCAAAAAAATGGGTCTCTGCCCAATTCGAAATTGGTTGCCCATACTCTTCCCCTTCCATGCAATAACTGCCTCAACCACCAGCAGTCTTTCTTCAATGAAAGTGGTTGGGTAAAAACAAGAAGAAGTCACATGGGTATTTTCCCTTATTGGCTAAAGTTGGACAATTTCCCCACATCCTTACCCTTGGAAGATCATGCCCCATTTGATTTAGTTGCCGCGGCAGTAGCTGGTTGTGTTCATTTTAATTAATTATAGATGCATATTTACATGATGCTGAAACTTAATATGTGTCGCACGCCCCGATATTCAATCGGTGGCGATTTAAATCCCAAAACATAGCATAACCAATCAATGGCGGGGCCTTGGCCTTTAGCTCCACACCACGATCATTACAATATATACATCATATACATCTAATGTAACGGGGTCAAGACCGGGACGTGACAGTAAACGACCTGACTTCACACAAAAGATGCACTTATGAGGATTTAACCGAACCGAATAGTGCCGTCATCTTTCGAAGACCAATCTCAAGTGATAGGAATGACACATTCTCATACGAGAATGAGCAATGAGGTCATCCAAAAATACTTCAATAATAGACTTGAGATCGTGGAAAATCAAGGTCATCGCCCGCTGAAATGTAGCTCCGACATTTTTAAGGCTGAAAGGCATTTTCCAATATGCAAACGTTCCCCAAGGACAAATAAATGAAGTCTTGTGTTGGTCCTCAGGTTTAATATGGATCTGATTATACCTGGAAAATCCGTCCATGAAGGATAACACCTTGCTACCCACACACTCATCCAAAGTCTGATCTATAAATGGTGTGGGGAAGTTATCCTTAGGACAGGCACGATTCAAATCACGAAAATCAGTGCATATTCGGATCGCTCCCTGCTTCTTATCCACCGGAACGGGGTTTGAAACCCACTCCATCAAGGGAACGGGATAGATGAAACCGGCTTTCAACAGCTTCTCTATCTCTGCCTTAGTGGCGGGTGCTTTCCTAGGATTCATGGCACGTAAACATTGCTGAACATGCTTAGCGTTGGGGTAAGTCTTAATCTCATGTTCGACAATCTGAGGGTCAATACCCTACATCTCATCATAATACCAAGCAAAAATATCATGGAATTCCTTGAATAGCTCGGTATATTCAAGAATCTCAGCATGGGAACATTCCGCCCCAATATAGACATTCTCAATGGTGCCAGGATTTCGAGAGACGTTGATAGAAATCGTGGAAGATATGTTTGCCATGTTTCCATCAGCCATCTGACCAGGAGAGCTTAATGGAACCATGGGACTACCAACTCTCTGACTAAGAATCTCCGTATAATCCTCATGCTCCAAACGGTCAAGCGGTAGAAGGAAATACGATCTATGATGAAGTTCCTCCCATGGCGGCTCAACGCCCGACATAGCCTCGATGATCGCTTCATCTGAAGGGAAAACCATATCAGGTAGTCATGTGCATGAGAAGACTATACTTCCCATGCCGACAGCACATAGGGGTCTTCCTCTTCTGTCCGCGAAGAGGAAGAACAAGGCTTTGCAACATTCTTAAGATTGGCTTGATAAGCTATCATGGTTGCAGGAAGTGGCATGTTGGTCTCGACAGGCTCACTCGAAATACTCAGTGTAGGAAGAATCCAAGGGATTCCATATGATTCGTGCAAAAAGAAACTGAGGTCGTAGAAGTAGAAGCATTATCAAAACAAGATCCTATCATGAGGACCGGTGCAAGACAACTAAAACTTCCCATGAGGGATGGATACATGCCTACACCCACACTCCCAGTTGCCGGCTGAGAGTGCTCAACGATCGGGACCGAAGCTCCCGAAGATGCAGTAACAGGGGAATTCTTGAATGTCATTTGATCAATCATTACAATCTTCCTGTTATGTGGAAATCATACAACATGGAACAAGGAAGAAGCAACGGCTTGCATACTATACATCCAGTTCCTACCCAGCAAGAGATTATAGTCGAGGGGTGCATCAACTACCTCAACCTCTATCGCAATGGTCTTCCCCCCCAAATGGACTTTAAGGGACAAAAGGATACCGTGCAACCTAAAAGATCTCCCATCAAAAGAAGTTAACATAGTTGCTGATTTCGACAACTCAGGAGAACCAATACCTTCCAACAAGACAAAGACATCAAAGATGCAGCAACGCCCTCATCAATCATAGTGCACTTGACGATTATATTAAGACATTCTACATGTACTAAAAGCGACACATAGTAGGGAAAGTGAGGCTGATGTCCTGCGGTTTCAAATTTGATCACTAAGGAAGAATCATCACCGTTCACACCAAGAGCAGAAAGCAAATCCTTCCTTTGCGAAGGACAACTCTGAAGCACTTCCAATGCAGACATCGCACAAGGAGTATGGCACAAATCCTCGACAACTGAATAATTCTGGGTCGCTCGAGCATTTGGATTATGCCCTGAGCACTTAAGTACCCCCTTAGGAATGTGAGGTGCAGCCTCAGGTTTATCTGTAGGTTTCTCAATGTGCAAAGGGGTTCCTGGTGGATCAGGTTCTTTTCCTGGGATGGGTTGTGACGATCCATAATCTTTCTCACAAGTCACAACCTTGGCAGCGCAGACCATGTTAATGCACCCACAAGCACTAGTCTCTGGTGGATCATTCTCACTAGATTGCTCCTGGGACTTCGAGTTCATATTCTGGTTATGCGGTAAAGGGTTTGTTAGCATAGCTGGGCCTTGTGCTAAGAGTCTCGAAGCTTCATCAATTCGAGGGCACAAGTAAGTGAGGTGATCATCCTTACATAGCTTGCAAGGGAACTTAACCTTACATTTCACTTGCTTGTCCCCGCCAACATTCTGGCTGTTCTTGTCATTATTGGTAGCATTCTCATTCCTATTCCCACCCTTTCGATTATTATTCTTACCCTTTCTTCTATTCCATCTGGGCTGCTGGTTACCCTTTTGGTCCGACGATTGCACAGAAATTACATTCTCCGTTTGGGTGGGTTGAGACAAAGCCGTAGCTTGTCCCGAAGCAGAATGGTTGAGCGACAATTGACTAACTTGTTTTGCAACCGAATCCGCAGGTTTCACACTTGTACAACCCACAATGCCATCGGCATGTGGTCCAGGTTTGACCTTGGGATCGAAACTGGAATGAGGAGCATTGGGAATAATCTCATACAACAAACCGGACTGAGCATAAATCAAGTCCAGTTCCTGCGCCCTAAAGATTGCTTGTTCCTCATTTTGCACTCCCGATGTGGAAACATCCTTCGCGATATATGGCAATAAAGACTTGAGGAACCACTCGAGAAGGAACTCTGGCGGTATAAAAGCTTTAATTAATCTCTTCCATCTACACCACTCCTGAATATGATCAGAAATATGGGTGGCTTTATCTTGCCGAAATGTCAACAAGAATTCAGTACCAACGTCATAGCGCATTGGTAGCTGGAAGTGATTAAGAAAATTCATTGCAAGATCATCGAACAAGGTAAAAGCTCCCTTTGGTAACTCTATATACCATTTCGCAGCAGGCCCCATGAGGGTGCGTTGAAATAGTCACAAGAGGACTAAGTCCTGATGTAACGAATTCGAAGAGCACCAAAGGTGAAACATGGTAACGTGTTCGCTCGGATCCTCTCCCAGTTTGCCTTCGAACTTAGGTATGTCCAAAGGAAGCTTGGTAGGGACAGTCGGCTAAGCTCGGTCATGATCCACGGGATCGTTCGTAAGTCTCGATAAGTCAGGAAGGTTAAGTGTCACGAGGAAAGGGAGCCTAGGATGATGAGGTCAATGGACTGCTCTCTGGTTCACGTAGGTTTGAGCACCACCATAGCCTTGGCCATAGTGTCCTCCTCCTATCTGACCCATATAGGGTGACATGGAAGTACCATAGTAAGGTGGACCTTGACTAGTAGGAGCTACAAAACCGTAATTAGGAGAGTAAGCAGGTTGTTGATACACGCCTCCGTAAGGTGAAGAAACCTGCCCATACTACATCCCGTAATAAGATCCATAGGTCATCGCATGCGATGTCCCATGGGACACTCCGTAGGTAGCAATATAAGCTCCGGAAGGGGGAACATACATACCAGAAGTAGGTATATACGCCCCAGATGTAACAAGTTGACCGCTATAAGCGTGAATATAGCCTCCCGAAGCAGCGGGTAGTATATGAACTTGAGACATAATCGGCCTAGTAACTGCAGTATGGACCTGACTCGTAGCCATATATTGGCTCGAAGGACCACGTGAATAAGGTGGAGGATGTACATTTGAAGAAATCGGAACTGAGGATGAAGGAATCTGAGTAATAAGATATGTACTACCGCATATCGTCACCCGTCCCGGACCTGGTATCCTAATCAGATCGCTAACCCTAGACCTAGGAGGGAGATGAGATGTAGCTTCCACCACTGGGACAGAAGGTGCAATGTGACTAGTACTCCCAAACCTCTCCGTAAGGTAAGGAATGGGATTACCCCAAGGCATAGTGCTAGGCTCGAAGTCGGATTCAACATGAAATGTCAAATCGTGCATAGGAAAACCAGTCGTAGCATAACTACCGTAGCTAGTGCTGGCAGGTTCAAAGTGAGTCTCGGCATCTTCTAGAATTCCATACCGGTAATGTGTCAACGGGGAATCATCCCTAGGGTGAGTAGGTCTATCGTGCAAAGATCCTATCTGGGAAATAATAGGATCGAACTCACCTAGGTCAGGTGAAGGATCATATGTAGGAGTAAATTCCCCATCGTCAACATGAAGGAGAGGAGGTGGCTCAAGAATAGTCTCTGAATGATCCTCCATGGTGTGTGAATCAGTGTGTGACATAGTCTGCCTGGACTGTCTAGGTCTCTCTCCCAAAGGAGGAGGAGAAGTAGAAGGTGGAAGTCTTGCTAACTGACGAGAACGGTGCGGAACCGCGCTTGAATCCACAATGACTCAAAACAAAAATAGCAAAGACTCTCTATTTACGTAAACCCTAGGCCAACTAGCGTGCACAGAGAAATCGCTAACAAAATCTAAAGCCAAATGCAAGCAAACAAGGGCTGGATAAGTGAGCTCCCGAATGAAGCAGGTATGTCTCGCCTAGGAGAGGCCTGAGACTCCCATACACAACAAGCGGAGGTACGTAACCAATTATTGTGGCCCTCAGCTTCAACGCATAAAGTGACTGTGCTTTCCGACACCAACCTGGCCGGGACACCTGTAGAATAACCTCTACAAGTACCCCCTCAATATCCTAGGTAAGGTCACTAAGGTCACATCAATATAATCAAAGCTCAGGCGGACAGTCGCAGGCAGGATTGACCGTATGGGCAGGGTAGCAAAGCCTGAAACTCTCGAAAGAGCCCCCAGATACGAATACAATCCTGGAAATATCTCCGATGCTACTCAGTTATGACTAGGGGTCATCCCAATCGATAACGGCTCACACTTCCTTGTGATTAACTCCCGTTTGAGAGGACGGTCCTGAGAATGATGGTTATATCAAGGATTTCACACTCTCCTTGGACAGACACCTAGATGTTGTTGTTTAGTGATCTTGGAGAATTGAGTTACAATGAACTATTCCAAGATCCTAAAACCTAAGCTTGGTGGTGCACCCTAGAAAAGAAAAGAGTGTAATTCATTTTAATTAGCGTTGATTTTAGTTGGCTTTATTACTCAAAAATAGGATATGGTCATGCAACTAGTGGTGTTATGACGCAACATGAAGTAAAATGCACATCGTAACAATTAATGCAAATGCATTGTGTCCATGTTAACAGGGTATGCTACTACGTGAAATGCAAATTTTTCCTATATGAAGTCCTAACTAGTACTCCAAAGCAAATCTAGATCTAGTGCAAGTACAATGCAAAGTGCAAAATGTAATGCATGATGATAAGCAATGTTTTTGGATTTTTTGAAAAAATGAGAGATGCAAAAAGCAAAAGAATGATTCTACCACCCCCAGACTCTGCAAGCACACATAAAAAACATCCAAGCAAATCACTAAGGTAAAATAACTCTAATGCACTAATCTCAAACAAAAAATCGAAAATGCCATGACAAGAACTTTCCTAAAAAAAAAATTTAGGCTAAAAAAAACGTTTTCGGTCAGAAACAGAGGTCAAAACAGACTCAGGCAGTGCCAAAGGAGACTCAACAACTAACAACATTCACCCAGCAACCAATTATCTTCCACAAAAGAGAAAAAACCAGGGTATACGCTACTGTTGGCAGTAAACCCGCGTGTATACACGGAAATCACAGATAAAACCGCGTGTATACGTGACTGTAAATCAAAAACCCGCGTACAGGAAGAAAAGGTTCATAAAACAAGGCAAACAAATAGGCTAAGACAAAATTCACTCCAATCAGACTCTACCAGGCATACATTCCCCCAAACTTGACACAGAAACAAGAGATAAAGAGCAATTCAAATACATTGAATGCCGAGAAAATCACCCCCAAAGGACAACTACTAGGAACTCCCCAGCGGAGTCGCCAATTCTGTTACGGAGAGAAATTCCTATGGCTTGGGGTACCACAACATACAACTTTGACTCTAAAAATCAATCTTTCCTTATATGCAATAGAAATAAAATGTCTAACACTAAAGGATTAGACCTCGTACCTTATTCCGGATGGTTGAAGTAGATCCCCGTTGAGCTTTCCAATCTTCAGCTTGAATTGATATAATACTTCCTCAACAACAAGTAAACAATACAAGCATACTATATATCATGGTGTTAGATATATTCTAGCATATATAATCAATAATGTAAAAGCATTTGACATATTCCAACGGATACAATATTTAATCAAATACACATCATTGGACAGGAAAAGATATTTCTATTAATATAAATCAGAGATTACAAGATAGATACAACCTCTGACGGCACGTCTGTGAACTGGAGAAACTGAATCCCCCACTTGGGCCTCCACCACTTCAATCCTCCATCTCTCGATAGCAAGCTCACTAACAAAAGGCAAGATTGGGAAGAACAAAAAAGTGCTCCAAGGGACAAAGGGATGCAGACTCAAGTACAAATTCTGGCAACAATGAACTATAGTTTTGTTGCTCTCAATCTCTCTATATGCCTTCAATGTACCAAGGGGTTCCTTATATAGCTTCACAATGGATAATGAAGGGTCGAATCCAAGCGATCTCAAGGCATATGGAAGGCCAGGAGCAAATGAGTCGGATCCATGTCAAGGAAAACTCCAAAAAGATTTGGATTATGCACACATCCCGATGTATGCGGTTATAGGGGTCAAGCCCACGTATGTACGCGGTTATCGGGTAAAAATCCACGTATAAAATTTTTCATATAGTTTTAGGGATGACCAAGGAAACATCAAAGGATAAAAGATAGTCCATGGGGTCTAAAGAGTCTGCAGCGGGACAGGGGAAGGCCATACAAAGTGTGATTCACCTAGAGTGGTGAAATCCGCTATAACAATCACTGTAAGAAGGAGAGTAATGGGTGTTTGAGTTAGACAATCAGCTGTGGTGTTGGATGGGTAGGGTGTTTGGACTTGTTGGAGTCGATTATTGATGGAGACTTCTTGTTGGATGGTCGTCAGGTCGATTTAGTCACAAATTGTGTTTTTCCTTTGTTCTTGAATTTAAGCTTGATAACATAGTGGAATGCATCCGTGAGCGTATTGATGGCAAGGAACTCCATATCTTTATGAATGTACAGGGATAGACCACTAACGTACTTCAAAATGAGCAATTTTTATTCTTCTCGAACACCAATTCTAGCCAGGAGTCAATATAACTCATCGGTATAGATATGCACATATTGGTATTTCCACTGCCTTATTTGTTGCCACTTCTTATATTGTTGCTCAAGGTATTTGGGTGGATAGAACTCTCTTTGGACATGCTCGACGATTTTATTCCATGTGTCTATGGGTTTTTCTTCTTTATCCATCTTTGTCGATAGATTCTACCACGAATAGTGCACAAAAGTTGACATCTTTAAGGACACAATGGTGATCTTCACAAATTCTGAGAGTCGATTCATGGAGAAATAGGATTCTAGCTGTTGTACCTAGTTGTCGACGGACTCCATGTCATTTTTTCACTTAATTATTATAAAGTATTATAAAAATGACTATTAATTGATTTACACTCAATTGAAAAAATAAAAACCTCTTAAAATAAGTTTTAATTCATTATTATTATTTTTATTTATCTTTTCAACATTTGTATTTTTTCCCTTAAAACCCATTTCTTTACACATTTTAGGACTATGTCGTAGACTCTTAAACCTTTACCATGAAATTTGACCAACTTATCCTTTCACAAAATAAAACCCCACTTGAACATTGCTCATACAAGCACTTTAAATTGTTCTTAGTTTATGACCCTCCATAGACTTAATGACCATGCATAGAGTTGATAAACAAAATTCTTTTTAAATCAGTTACCAAGAACCAGAAGCACAACCACAAGATAATGTGTCTTACACTTTACATTTGCAAACTTGGGATGACAATTTGTTATGATGTCTTTGTCTCTTTTTTATAAATATATGGATGAACACTTTATTTGACCTTGCATCGTCACAATCTATTCCATCAATTTCTTCCTAAATCGCTACACCCCATCTAACATAGTTAAGCACATGGCCAATGTTCTTCTCATACCACATACTATAATTATTTCCATTCATAAATCAACCCCGTCTTGGTCATTCTATGTTTGTTAGCTATAGCCACTGTGTTTTTCTTGGGAAATCCATATACAAATTGTCTTAATTCCTCATACAAATTGTCTTAATTCCTTATTCTAATTTCTCCTCAGCATGACAGGTTCATCGATAAATCTATCAACAGTTTTAGACTTCACACAAATACTGAAACTTTGTAGATTCTAAATATCACACCTATTAGAATCAATCTCAATCATATAAATACACGAGAAAATTCATACACATAATGAAATTCTATTCTTAACTGTACATACATACCCGAAATAATCTTGTTTTGGTTACACACTCTTGTGGCCTAATTTTTCATTCATTTTAACTATCTATCTCTATGTTGAAACATGTTTGTAGGCTTACATTAATATCCCCAAAGGATGTAGATACTTCTATATTTCATCCCTAACAAACCTCCTAAATCACAGGTAATTAATTCCAAAAATAACTCTTCGACTCTATCCTTTTTTAATGACTTATTACTTCAGGTATGGTAAGACTCAACTAAATTATGCCACCTAAATGTAATTTCAATTAGATAACTTATATTTCCTATGACTAATCATTCTCATATTCTAGACCTTTATCATATGCCGCGAGGATCATATCCTCTTACATCAAGTCCCCGCCTTCTGGGAATACTTAGAAAATGATCAAATTGATGTTTATAAAACCACTCCCTTAGAAAAGTTACAATCTCTCTTAGGCATAGTCAAAAAAGTTGAATTAAGCAAATATTCTCCTACATCAGACTCCCGAGGTAGAAACAATTCATGGCCTCTTGGTCATGTGTCTTCCACACTTGAATTTTCCTGGGTCCTAGACTTTATATTGTAGCTGTCCATTTTCCTTGCTACATCTTCCTTTTGTAAATGTCTCTTCTTCCTTCCAGGATTCCAAACTTTGGATTGTAGCTAATCCTTTGTTTCTTCAAGTTGTTTTTCCATTTATTTTTCTTCATTGTTGTCATGCTTCCTTATTGTTGATTGCAACTCTCATGGATTCCACTTTTATGTTGCAATGCATCACTAACTTTTCTCTCATAACCTACCCTTGTCACTTGTATCGTGTTGCTACTTTGGTTTCTTTTTATTGTATGTCTCTTTTGAGACACTTTCATCCTTAGCTTCATCATCATTACAATCTCCAATTCCAACTTGTCTTCTTGCTAGTACATACTCTACACTGTTAGAAAATAGGACCGCAGAGCAATAACATATATATAGTTAAATCATTAAACAAGATGCAAAACACATTAAACACATTACGAAGAGACACATATATAATGTGGCTCAGCCAAATGATGGGCTATGTCCACACAGAAATTGCCAGTTCTTTTATTACTATCCAAAAAGATGAAGGGATACAACCTGCAACAATACCACAGCACTTCCTCTTCACGCTCTCACAGTCTCTCTCACACAATCACAGAGATTGTTTACAATGCTACAATACCATACCCAACCGTATTACAATGCCTTTATTTTATAGGGGAAATACCATGGAAAAATACTACGGTTAATCCAATACCATGGGTCTGCAAAGTTGTTGGCCAACAAACATCCCAAAAAAATTTCTTGGGGGCTTTGCCCCCGAACCCCCATTTCTCGAGGGCGCTGCCACAAACCCCAAGGTTGAGGAGCGAGTGTACAGTACACCTGGGGTACAAACACAACTGAATGACATCTCTAAATCTGGAAGATCATGCTCCACAACCTGTTAGCACTCAGAATGTACCCAACGTTGTAAAGCTAAATCCCAAGGTAACATCAAAACCACTTTAGAAAGAAACTGGTTTTTCTTCTAGAGAGGGATCTCTCAATACAAATTTAACGAGACCAGATATAATTAACATCCAAAGATTTGTATAGATGGTTGAAACAACACATAACCATTGGGCATGGAGTCACATAAAAATAAAAATATCACAGAGACACATACATGAGATTTATCAAAGGCAAGATAACCATTTCATCACAGTCATTCATTTAGTTCAGGTGGGGTAGAAGAGACAATGAACAACCCATTAATACAGAGCATCAAAAGATGAGTTCTATATTAACTTTAGTAGAAGAATGTATAAAATATCCAAAACGATGATCAGAGCATAAACATTATGAATTCTAACCATTCAATACTGTGTTTCAGATATGAGGAAAAACAAAATGAAATATTACACTGGAAAAACACAATAACATAAGGAAAGAAATACGGACTGTAATGGAAATGACACAGGAATATCTGATAATTCTTATGCATTCGCTTTGTTATTCAAAAATAATATGTCTTTCAAAACCTTCAACAACACAATGGGTTCCAACCCCCATCTCCTAAAATAGATGCAAATATATACATAAAATAATTTGATCTTCCAAGAAGATTCATAACTAAATGATCGGCTTATTTAAAGTCTTATAACTAAATTCCTAACTTTTAGGAATAAACTACAGCTTCAATCCTAACAAATCATTAAGCTAAAATCAACTTGGTAACAGGTCGTCATCCAGTCAGCTCCTCAGCACGCGCCATCTGTTCTCATGAATGAAGGATGTATTTTGTCTTTCCGAACCTTTCCACAGCTTTCCATTGCTCTGCACTTGGTGTATCATATTCCATCATCTCTTGAATTGACACTTCTAACTCCATGTAAGTTTCGTATGATACCTTGGGCAATCCTCTCCTGATGATTAGGAACTTTTGTAAGATTTCGAAATCCTCTGTCAATTTGTCCACAATAGCTTTCCCTGTTAGGCCTTTTTCCAAATCATCAAATTTGGAATGATCCATGCGGCTTTGAACTAACAAGCTGTGATAGTGCTCCTGAGAGAACATCCATCCTTCTTCGTCCCAAAAGGATGGTAGGCCTTCCTCAAATAGCCCTTTGAAAACCTGCTTGAAGTTATTAACCTATGAAAGCATTTCATTTGCCTCATGAATTCTAATGCAAAAACTCTGGGAGTGAGGAAAGAAGGTAACTTATATGGTTCCCCAGTGAATCCATATATCCTCAAAACAGTACAATATTTATGCAGGAACCAGTCTCTGACTCGATCTTCAGGCGAGGACTGCATCAGGAATTTCATATCTTTTAACACACGGGGCAACACTTCATCGAAAAACATTTTATATATCTCTGACATGATTGAATTGGCAAACTCAAACATGCTGATCTGCTTGGGAAAATCAGAAGAGAAGATGGTACTCAAAAAATGTAATTCAGTGACATTTGAACACAACAACATGTTCAACAAGTAAGTTTGAAATTTAAAGAACCTGACATTCGAAAATTCACTTAACTAAAGGTGTATTGCTTCCGCTAAGTACTCATCTAGACTTAAAACAGGAACCGATTGAGACTCTGAACCAAATGAACTTATTTTTAACAAAAAACCAAGGATGACTTCAGTTACGCGACAATCATCATCAAGACCCAAAATTTGGCAGACCAGGGATACCACTAATTGAACTTAATTTTTGAAAATATGAACATGGTAAGGTGGGAAAAGACTGTCTAATGACTGACCCTCTTTCAAAATACTGGACAGAAATTTGCAACGGACTTCAGAGATAGAACTTTTGTACAATTCAGCAAGAATAGACTCATTTACAGGTTCACGGTTGTCAGGGTAACTATTGAGCAGGTTTAAATTTTCACGGATGACTTTGGCGTTGACTTTACAGAGTATTCGAGAAGTAGACTGACCCACAATGACTCTTTGAGAAGGGGAATAATTGACCTCGCACCACTCTGCGAATTCTGGAAAATGCAGGGTTTGTTCGAGAGCAAAATAATACAAAAAGGATTTACAGACATTCAATACATCATTTCCTTGTGAATTGTAGTGCCACAACCTTTCTTTACTGACTGATACACTTCCTATAGATAGAAAAAGGGTCACACATGCCTCTATCCCTATCAACTAAATAATCTTCCTTGTCATCTATAATACGGCCAGACCCTTGCAATTCCTTTCCTTGGTCCATAATTCAATTGATAATGGCATTTTGATGGACGAATTATGGGCGTTTAAGCCTTACCTATTTACCGTGGCTTGAAATTGACAGTCTAAGGTTGATGAATCCATAGGTCTTTTTCACTCGTCTGGAACCAATAAAATAACCACAGAACAAGTCAACTTCCCTTTTATAGGACCCCACTCCGGAGCGTCCCTTTGGCGGTTTCCTCTAAACCGCTTTCGCCTCCGGATTATACCACGATTGGCCATGTGGACAGTGGTTTATATTCCGCAACCACCCTTTACCTTTATCTGCCATGCACCTTCCCGCTCCGGATTTATCTGTGACCGTTGATCGATTTCACCTTTATTTTTCCGCCGTCAGATCAGGTGGCACGTATCCAATTCTGCTGAGCGTCGTGGTCTTGTCCTTCGTGCAAGTTTCTGCTCTGGATTCATCCACAATCGTAGATGTAAGCTGCCTTTATTTCTCCACCGTTAGATCAAATGACACACACTCAATTCCGCCGGGCTCCGTTGTTTTAACAAGCGCGCGGGTTCACAAAGCGGAGCTTATACAGACCGTAGATCTCATCCGGCTGGATCGACGACCGTTGATCCATATACTACATTAAACGCCCGTATGTACTTATCTTCCTCGCATATTTTAGGGAGTGGATTTAATACAAACCATTGATATTCATCTTTTCGCTCTGCATCGTTTGATCCCGCAACATTTCACTGCTTACAAGCCCTTTGTCTTACTCTTATACTATAAATTTTAACCAAAGTTTTGACAAGTGACCATTATTTTCTTTCCACCGTGGTCTCTTTGCTCCCCTTCTAAATAATGGTGTTAACAACTGGCTCCATCTAGGGATGATATCCTCCCTGTGAGGTATCAAAGAACTTGTAGACCAGGTTCCTGTTTTTTGATTTTTCACAATAACTTCCAGAAAACTCATCTTTTGCTTTTTGTAGATATATTATTTTTTGTTTTGAGAAAGGGAAAGCACGCCTCCTGTACCTTAGGGCCTTCACTGTGGGCTTCAAATACATTAGGATTACCATTCATGTTAAATTTGTAAAGAGAAATAAGTATTTACAGGCCATAATACAAATTTTACCTTCCTCCTTAGGACAGGTAATGTTTCAGGTACCTTCCATTGACGGGATTACTATCTAGAAGAACCCCGTTCAGATATTCCAGCAAAAACATGTTTTGCCGTTTGTAACCAGCAACAACATAAGGACCTACCCACATACGGTCGAATTTCCCATGTTTGTCCTCTTTCAGAGCATCCCACTTCAAGACCAAATTGTCAATCTGAAACTGCTCTTCTTTGATCCTCCTGTCGAAAGTACTTTTCATTTTCTCCTGATGTGACTGCACCCTATCATAAGCTTTATTCCTTTGCTCATCCAGTTCAATAATCTGATTTATCCTCCTTTGCATATGATTTGGTTCTTCTTGCTGATATTGGAAATACTTCATGACTGGGACACCTAACGATGCTGGAAAAACAACTTCAGTCCCATACACCAGTTGGAACGGAGACATGCCAATCGCTCTTTTGGTACTAATCCTATCAGCCCGGAGAGCATACTTGAGCTTGGTGTGCCAGGACCTTTTGTTATCTTCTAACAGCTTCCTGATGATCCTCACTAGGCTTTTATTAGAAGATTCTGCCAACCCATTTCCCTGCGGATAATAGGCCATTGAATGATTGAGGCTTATATGATACTTGTGATAGAAATCAATCATTTTCTTGGATTTAAATGCAGCTACATTATCTGTTACTATTCTTCTGGGGCACCCGAATCGAGCCAATATATTTTCCTCAAGAAAATCCATGATTACATTCTCCGTGGCTCTTCTAGTGGGGATAGCTTCAATCCATTTTGTAAAATAGTCTGTAGCTGTCAAAATCCATTTGTGTTTTCCTGATGAATTGGGATTTATTTCGCCAATAAAATCCAAACCCCACTACTGAAAAGGAGCTTCTACTGTTATGGGATTCAAAGGGAGAGGAAGTACTTTTCTCTTTCCGTCAAAAATTTGGCATTGATGACACTTACTAGTTTCTTTATCCACATCTAAAAATAATGTAGGCCAATAATAGCCTACTCTTAGAATTTTGTTTGCCGTCACCTTCCAGGAATGATGCCCCCCACAATCTCCCTTATGAAATTCTTTGACTGTATGCTGAGCTTCGTTTTCCAAAAGACAATTCAACAACACTCCTCTGGGGTCTTTCCAATAAAGATATTGATTTAGAATACAGAATTTGATAGCTTTTAATTTTATGGATCGGGATCTTGACTTACTCAATCCCTCCGGTGCTTGCAAATTTCGAAGGACATATACAATATCAGCATACCATGGAGAAGCCACAAAATCCGCCATTACTTCCACTTATGTATCTAACTGATTAGCTTGATGAGATAAGAAATTAATTTCCAAGGCTTCATAGTTTGAATTAGCCATCATCTTAGCTAATCCTTGTCCCTTAATCAACTTGGTGGGATTTATTTCGATATCATACTCCAACAATGTAGCAATCTGTTTTTCTCTTCTACCTTCTGGATCTAGTTGTGTCAGGATCCCCTTTACTGCAGCAGATGGAACATGTGCGATTATATGTGAATGCAGAATATACACTCTGAAATCCTTCAGTGCTTTGAATAAGGCATAAGCTTGTTTCTCCATAATGTCATATTTCAATTCTCCATCCCTTAACATTTTGCTAAAAAATGCTATGGGCTGTTCCAAATTCTCATCATTTTTCTGTAACAAAACTGCTGCTATAGTATATTCTGAAGCATATGAAAATACTGAGAAGTCTTTGGTAAAATCTGGGCTCACCAACATGGGAGCCTCTAATATTGCTTTTTTGATTTCCCAAAAAGAATTTCTAGCTTCAGCATTCCATTTTATCTCGTGACCTTTCTTCAACATATTTGTGATATTCATTAAGATCTCAGCAAAACTTGGCACAAACCTTCTCAAAAAATTTACCTTCCCCAAGAATGATTGTATCTCTTTTTTTCTCCTGGGTTCACCCACTTTCAAAATTGCACTCACCCTTTCAGGATCAATTTTTATTCCATCTTTTGATATTATATGGCCCAACAAATTTCCTTCTTCCAATGCAAAATTGGACTTCTTTGGATTCAATGATATGCCAAACTTCCTACATTTCATGAAAACTTTCTCCAGATGACGCAGATGCTCTTTGTCAGATTTTGAATAGACTATGATATCATCCATGTAGATCACTACAAAATTCCCAATTTCCCCTGCAAAAGCAATGTCCATATCCCGCTGGAAAGTAGCTCCTGCATTCATCAAACCAAAAGGAATCTTTGCATACATAAAGGTGCCCCAAGGTGTAGTGAAAGCAGTTTTTTCTTGATCTTCAGGTAAACATTTGATCTGATTATAGCCGGAAAAACCATCCAACATTGAAATTCTTTCAGCTCCAACTACTTTCTGCAATATATGGTCCATCTTTGGCAAAGGATAATTGTCCTTCATAGACACTTTGTTCAAGTTCCGGAAATCTATACACAATCTTATTTCTCCATTCTTCTTTCTAACAGGAAAAATATTTGCAACCCACTTTGAAAACCTTAGAGTGACAATGATCTTGGCATCAAATAACTTTTTAATTTCCTTCTCAATAATAGGGAGCAACTTAGGGTTTATCCTTTTGAGCTTCTGCTTGAAAGGTTTCTCTCCAAGCTTTATAGGAATAGTATGCCATATGATAGATGTATCATACTCTTTCAGGTCTTCATAACTCCACGCAAATACATCTATATATTTTTTCATTAATTTCACATACTCTTCTTTTTCTTTTTCAGGCAACTTCTTGGACAACTTCACAATCTTAGGATTCTCTTCGGTGCCAATATTCTTATCTTCAATAGCATTCTCAATGGGATTTACTTTGGGATTCTTAGCTACATCATTCTGATCAAAAAAAATTTCTAAAGGAATTAGTCCTCTTGGTATGAAATTGTTTTTTAATTGGATAATATCTTTACCTCCTAAGGTTCCCTTTAACTTTTCAGGACCATTCCCTTCTCCCTCAAGCTCTTCCTCATCTGGAATACTCTCGCCATTGTCATTTTCGGTGTCAATAGGAGTATTCACAAATTCTCCTGAGAGCTCTAGGAACCTTCTGATTTGCATATCATCTTCGAACACCTGCCAGTATTTAGAGTTATCAGGAATAGACAGTCTATTCACAATTTCCACCTAGTATTCCCTTTGACCAACAACAGGGGTTTCAAATTTTCCAGCAGTTATAGCTAAAGAATCAGCTACCAAATTTTCATGTCTGGGAACTACCTGAATTGCATGCTCTGTAAAGAAGTTTCCCAACATATCCCACACTTCATTTCTATAAGCCCTCATTCGAGGATGCCTGGTTTGATAGCTTTCATTTACTTGATTTATCACCAACTCTGAGTCCCCCAAGATTCTTATTTTTTGAGCTCCCAAATATTTCAAAGCATGCAATCCCAATAACAAAGCTTCATATTCTACCACATTATTTGTGCACTCAAATGTTAATTTATATGATAAAGCTTTGAAATCCCGAATAGGGGAAATTATATACACACCAGCTCCAACACATATTTTTGCAGCAGATCCGTCAAAGTACATAATCCACTGACCTTCCCTTTTTTGCTTCACTTCCAAAGCATCCTTTTCTAGTACTTCCTTTTCCTTATTCTCCTCATACTTCTTCTGCAATGTCTCTTCTACATCATGTGGAACAACATCATTAAATAAAATGGAAGACCCCAATTCAGTATCAACAGCATAGATGTGATGAATTTCAGGTTTATCTTGACTGCTCACTACATAAGGGGTCCTTTTTTCACTATATAATCTTCTGCTCCCATCTCGAACATGAATTGTAGCGTAAGGCATATCCATATGTAAACTACCTTTCAACTTGGAAGTCCAAGATCTTGACAACAGCACCCCGAACTTAGGTGGAATATCTACAATGACCACATCCATGATTATAGTTTTAGATGGCAATTTATTTAGGGTTACCACCATATCTTTAATCAAACCAAGGCATTTCACCCTTTTAGAATCAAATGAGTACAAATCTTTATAAGGTCTTGTTACTTCTAATCCCAAACTCTCTACCACTCCTTTCGACATTAAGTTGTGTGATGCCCTTGAGTCTAGCTTAGCATTGTAGACCACCTTATCATGCACATTTAAACTCAAATAGAAAGGAGGGACTTCTTTACTTTCTAAATTTTCAACTTTTGACCCAAACAAAATAGCAGGGTTATCATCATTCAACTCTAAAATGTCAGATTTCCATTCTCCTTGATTTTTGACCATTTTTGTGATAGTATTTCTGTATTCAATGTTTCTCAATAACTCATTAAATGGAACAAAGATTTTTAGCTTTGAAAGTTCATTTTGTAAATTGAAGCCAGAACCAATTTTTTCCACATCAACCGGAGCCGCCTGCTTTATTGCTTTATCTCTTTGTACATAATTTTCAACCTCTTTATTTACAAAAGATTCTTTTTGTAGTTCTTTTCCCTTTTCTACATTCAAAGAACTAGTGGAAGGCTGATTTGGGTTTGCCTTTCCTTTATTTATGAGGACATCCCTATTCCTCAATCTGATTTTCCTTTGCACATCATCCATAGCGTGTAAATAACCCCTTTGATACTACTCGGTCTCCATTTCAAATTCTTCACTTCCATCTTCCCGTCCAAACATGTTATGCTCTTCCTTAGTAAGATATATCTCTGAGTCCTGTTCTCCAAAAAGATGAATCTCATTTTCAGCGGGATCTTCTTCATCAGCAACATAATTTTCCGGGAATGGTGGACGAATTTGTTGTTCCTCCTGATTTCTTGGATTTCTTACGTCTCTTTGTCGGTTTTGGGGAGGAACAGGAGGATTCGGTCTTTTGAAATTAGGATTCATGATTTGAGGCTCAGCTTGTTCTCTATTGAATCCCCTATTGTCCATAGTTAATCTATCCATCAACTTTTTCATGGTTTTCAACATCATTTCAAATTTGACATCATTAGTAGAAGAAGAAGAAGCAAAAGGCAAATTTTCTTCCTTTTTCCTTCTATCAATATCTCTATGTTTCATCTTTCCACTTGCCATCATATTTGCTTCTACTTCTAAAGCATCTGTAAACATAGCAGCAAGAGTTGCTGATTTTCTTTCTCTTCATGAAAATGCAAAGTCATTATCAAAATCTCCAGTGTAATGTAATTTGGCTGCGACCGCAGAAGGTTTTATGTCCTCCGGAATGGAATTATAAACCCTCATGAACCTGCTAGAAAACTCATGGACAGATTCAAAACCTCCTTTTTTGAGACTGTTATACTGAGATAAGAGCTGCAAAGGGTTCTGTTTATCATCCCACCTATCTAGGAAAGCATTTTGGAAAGCCTGAAAATTAACTATAGACCCATTTGGTAAATCTTTAAACCATTTCTTTGCCTCACCTGGAAAACTTTGGGCAAACAACCGCATTTTAACATCTGGAAAATCAACTTCTTCTAAGTCAATGAAATATTCAAACTTGGCAACATGCTGTTTTGCGGTTACGTCACCTTCTCCATCAAACAAAGAAATTCTTTGGAAATAGTTCTGAGGAAGGTCATGTAATAAAGGAGGCAAACGCAAGGGAGAAAATCTGGCTGCCATTGGTCTAGGTGGGTTCACAGGAACTGAAGAGCTCTGAGTATTTTGAGAGGTAAATGTTTCAACTTTAGTGGCTTGTTGTAAATCTCTCCAGAGGGAATCCAACAAATAATATTCTAACCTACGAGGATTGAATTCAATATTCTTAAGGTCAGACTCAGATTTGGTTCTCAACAGACTTTTCCCAGCGTTAACTTCCCATTCTGGATCAATATGAGAATCTTGAGATGATGATGCACCAAACAAAGGAAAACCTAACTTTTCTTTATTTTTTCTTTTAAATAACCTTTCTGGGTCTTCAAAACTTTTCAAGATTTCGGTATCAGAGTTACCTCGCGTGTGTCTTCTCGAAGCCAGAATGACTCCTTAAGTTCTGAAGAAATTTTACAATGGAGTCGCCAGGACAAATATACAACCTCTTTACTGTTAAAAATTCCTATTTTCCCACAGAAATTTTCTTTAAACACTGTCGTTCCCCTAGGGTAGATATGCACTTTCGTTCCCCGGCAACGGCGCCAGTTTGATAGCACTCAGAATGTACCCAAGGTTGTAGAGGTAAATCCCAAGGTAACAACAAAACCACTTTAGAAAGAAACTGGTTTTTCTTCCAGAGAGGGAGCTCTCAATACAGATTTAATGAGACTAGATATAATTAACATCCAAAGATTTGTATAGATGGTTGAAACAACACATAACCATTGGGCATGGAGTCACATAAAAATAAAAATATCACAGAGACACATACATGAGATTTATCAAAGGCAAGATAACCATTTCATCACAGTCATTCATTTAGTTCAGGTGGGATAGAAGAGACAATGAACAGCCCATTAATACAGAGCATCAAAATATGAGTTCTATATTAACTTTAGTAGAAAAATGTATAAAATATCTAAAACGATGATCAGAGCATAAACATTATGAATTCTAACCATCCAATACTGTTTTTCAGATACGAGGAAAAACAAAATGAAATGTTACACTGGAAAAACACAATCACATAAGGAAAGAAATATGGACTGTAATGGAAATGACATAGGAATCTCTGATAATTCTTATGCATTCGCTTTATTATTCAAAAATAATATGTCTTTCAAAACCTTCAACAACACGATGGGTTCCAACCCCCATCTCATAAAATAGATGCAAATATATACATAAAATAATTTGATCTTCCAAGAAGATTCATAATTGAATGATCAGCTTAATTAAAGTATTGTAACTAAATTCCTAACTTTAAGGAATAAACTACAGCTTCAATCCTAACAAATCATTAAGCTAAAATCAACTTGGTAACAGGTCGTCGTCCAGTCTGCTCCTCAGCATGCGCCATCTGCTCTCATGAATGAAGGATGTATTTTGTCTTTCCAAACCTTTCCATAGCTTTCCATTTCTCTGTGCTTGGGGTATCATATTCCATCATCTCTCGAATTGAAACTTCTAACTCCATGTAAGCTTCGTATGATACCTTGGGCAATCCTCTCCTGATGATTAGGAACTTTTGTAAGATTTCAAAATCCTCTGTCAATTTGTCCACAATAGCTTTCCCTATTAGGCCTTTTTCCAAATCATCAAATTTGGAATGATCCATGCAGCTTTGAACTAACAAGCTGTGATAGTGCTCCTGAGAGAACATCCATCCTTCTTCGTCCCAAAAGGATGGTAGGCCGTCCTCAAATAGCTCTTTGAAAACCTGCTTGAATTTATTAACCTCTGAAATCATTTCATTTGCCTCATGAATTCTAATGCAAAAACTCTGGGAGTGAGGAAAGCAGGTAACTTATATGGTTCCCCAGTGAATCAATATATCCTCAACACAGTACAATCTTTATGTAGGAACCAGTCTCCGACTCGATCTTCAGGCGAGGATTGCATCAGGAATTTCATATCTTCTAACACACGGGGCAACACTTCATCGAACAACATTTTATATATCTCTGACATGATTGAATTGGAAAACTCAAACATGCTGATCTTCTTGGGCAAATCAGAAGAGAAGATGGTACTCAAAAACTGTAATTCAGTGACATTTGAACACAACAACATGTTCAACAAGTAAGTTTGAAATTTAAAGAACCTGACCTTCGGGAATTCACTTAACTGAAGGTGTATTGCTTCCGCCAAGTACTCATCTAGACTGAAAATAGGAACCGATTGAGACTATGAACCAAATGAACTTATTTTTAACAAAAAACCAAGGATGACTTCAGTTACGCGACAATCATCGTCAAGACCCAAAATTTGGCAGACTAGGGATACCACTAATTGAACTTCATTTTTGAAAATATGAACATGGTAAGGTGGGAAAAGACCATCTAATGACTGAACCTCTTTCAAAATACTGGATAGAAGTTTGCAACGGACTTCAGAGATACAAATTTTGTACAATTCAGCAAGAATAGACTCATTTACAGGTTCACGGTTGTCAGGGTAACTGTCGGGCAGGTTTAAATTTTCGCGGACGACTTTGGCGTTGACTTTACAGAGTATTCGAGAAGTAGACTGACTCACAATGACTCTTTGAGAAGGGGAATAATTGACCGTGCACCACTCTGCGAATTCTGGAAAATGCAGGGTTTGTTCGAGAGCAAAATAATAGAAAAAGGATTTACAGACATTCAAGACATCATTTCCTTGTGAATTGTAGTGCCACAACCTTTCTTTACTGACTGATACGCTTCTTATAGACAGAAAAGGGTCGCACATGCCTCCGTCCCTATCAACTAAATAATATTCCCTGTCATCTATAATACGGCCAGACCCTTGCAATTCCTTTCCTTGGTCCATAATTCAATTGATAATGGCAATTTGATGGACGAATTATGGGCGTTTAAGCCTTACCTGTTTACCGTGGCTCGAAATTGACAGTCGAAGGTTGATGAATCCGCAGGTATTTTTCACTCATCTGGTGCCAATAAAATAACCACGAAACAAGTCAACTTCCCTTTTATAGAACCCCACTCTGGAGCGTCCCTTTGGCGGTTTCCTCTAAACCGCTTTCTCCTTCGGATTATACCACGATTGGCCACGTGGACAGTGGTTTATATTCCGCAACCGCCCTTTACATTTATCTGCCACACACCTTCCCGCTCCAGATCTATCTATGACCGTTGATCGATTTCACCTTTATTTTTCCATCGTTAGATCAGGTGGCACGTATCCAATTCCGCTGAGCGTCATGGTCTTATCCATTGTGCAAGTTTCTGCTCCGGGTTCATCCACAATCGTAGATGTAAGCTGCCTTTATTTGTCTGCCGTTAGATCAAATGACATGCACTCAATTCCACCGGGCTCCATTGTTTTAACAAGCACGCGGGTTCACAAAGAGGATCTTATACAGACCGTAGATCTCATCCGGCTGGATCGACGACCGTTGATCCATATACTACATTAAACGCCCGTATGTACTTATCTTCCTCGCATCTTTTAGGGAGCGGATATAATACAGACCATTGATCTTCATCTTTTTGCTCTGCATCGTTTGATCCCATGACATTTCACCACTTACAATCCCTTTGTCTTACTTTTATACTATAAATTTTAACCAAAGTTTTGACAAGTGACCATTATTTTTTTTCCACCGTGGTCTCTTTGCTCCCCTTCTAAATAATAGTCTTAACACAACCAACGTCCACTTTGTCGTTATTCTCTTATTGAATTTTTCTACTGTCTAATGGTTATTGCATCCTTTCTTCTCTTATATTATCACGATTCTTACTCTTCTCTTCATCCATGCCGTTTCCATATGACATTTTAATTTTCCCCTTTAGAGCTGCAAATTTTATGCAGTCTCCATTACTTGTGCTATTAGCCGACCATTGCTCCAAAAAATTTATTTCTTCCTCAAATTTATCCAACTTAGAATGTTGAATTTGAGGTTCAAATGCACCCTTAATAAATAGTATTGAGGATACTTCCTAGTCATTTTCATTATTCTTGATTATGCTTTGCATCCTTCAATTTAATTTGCAAATCAAAATTTAGCTCCTTTTCTTTATATGCTATGGGAACCTCTCCTTCATTGTAATGTACTTTTGAATATGCTTCCTCTCTTCTGGATGTATTTCCTCTTTTTTCTGAATCTTGTTTCCTCATCAATTCTTCTAGTAGTTCAATCTCTTCATTCCATCTTGTAAGCATTGCATCTAAAATCTTATCTTGAACTTCCCTTTGGCTATCTTCAAGAGCCAAATCTTCTTTTCTTTGTGCAGCAACAAGCTTCTCTAACTTTCTCTCCGTAATATCCTTTTTCAATGGTGTATGGTATTCCTCTTGGATGCCTTGATAAGACAACATAGACTCATTCTTCATCAGAGTTGCATTATGATCTCGTCCTCTTGAAACACCTTTGTACACATTGTCCCTAGGAAAAGTTGTTGAAATATTGTAACTTCAAAGGATATTCTAAAAGTATTATACTGATGTAACCCAAGGGAGATGTTATTATTCCTCTGTCAAGATGTTACTATTGTAATTAGTCATCGTAGAGTCATGAGGTAAATCCTCCATTGTAAGTTGGGTCATTAGTACCTTAAAGAATAATATAAAATACTGTTTTGAGTTTTCCTAGGTGAAGTCGGCCCAGACAGTTTAGTGGGGCTGACTTGTTTAGGGTAAAAGTCAGTTGGGTCAATGTGTATAAATAGAAGAGTTGTGCTTCTTATTTGAACACAAACTCACTCACTTGTGTAGCGCATAGGAGAGAGAGAGAGAGAGAGAGAGAGAGAGAGAGAGAGAGAGAGAGAGAGAGAGAG
>LPNX011000416.1:141300-158969 GCA_001517045.1 Pseudotsuga menziesii
ATAGCTTATACATCTTATACATAGGAAGTTTCGTTGGGTTTTATTCCCCTTGAGGGTTTCTCAAAAAAAATAGTGTGTCTATCTTGTGATTGTATTTCTATCAGTGATTTTGCATATTCTATTACTGTGAATTTGAATTGAACACTAATGTTATCTAGTCTAGCATATGAAAACTTAACATGGTATTATAGCTAGCCTGAATATGACAACATTCACAAGGTGAAACTCTCTCTCCTCCCTCTCTGGAAGAAATTAGGGTTTCTGCAAAATTTGGAGTTTGGAATATCTTCTTGCATAGAAAGTTGTGCCTCCTTGGAGCACATCTATTGAGGGCAGGATCAAAGTATTTGGGTGGTTGAATCTGCAAGAAAGACAAGACCTATTTTGGCCCTGAACCAAAAAAGGGCAGAAAACCAGAACCAGAAATTTTGTAGAGCTGCAACCTCACAAGTAGGCTTTGAAGGGTGAATATTTGGGATCTCCACAAATTAGTTGGATCAACCAACTCGTCTTATTCAAGAGCATCTACTGGTAAGGTCATCTTCTCATTTTGAGAAATTTCAATTTTTAGTGACCTGTTAGATAGGATGGCCCCAAGCACTAACTTTGAGGACAAATTGGAAGGAATATAAAGCTTCCTAGGATGGAAGTACTGGATTGGTATCATTCTCATAGAGAATTGCCTTCAGAAGTACATCAAGGATGAAATTTTAGAACGAAGATAAGGAGAAGCATGAATAAGACCTAGTCATGGAAATGAGGATCATTGTTGATTCTATTAAATATCACTTGATCCCTGAAGTGTCATATAAGAAGGCACCAAAGAAGATGTATGATGCACTTTCCAGAATGTATGAAGGAAGGAACATCAACATAAAAGAAGAGTCTGAGAGCTCAACTAAAGGGCACCAATATGAGCAAAAGCGAATCAATTCAAGAGTACTTCATAAGGGTCTCCTAGTTCATAGAACAACTAAGTGCTATTGGAGACACCCTTGATGAAAATTAACTAGTTATGACTTCTCTCAATAGTCTCCCTAGACCTTGGGACTCATTCATATAGACTCTGTGTGCCAGGAAATAAAGTATGAAGTTTGATATAGTATGGGAAGATTGCATTCAAGCTGAAGCTAGAGTAGCCAACATAGAAGCTCTACTCAGAGAAGATGATTAGGATCTAGCCATCCATACTAAAGAAATGAAATAATCAAACTTCAAGAAGGGTAATCATAAATAAGAAGTTTCAAAATAAGAAGAAGGAATACTCAAAGTATCAATGCTACAGCTATCATAAGATAGGACACCTAGCTAGAGAGTTTCCATCAACAAAGAACAACAACAACAATAAGAGACATCATGCTCATCTATATGAAGATGAGAATGAGGAAGAAATACCTCAAAAGAGACTAACAAAAGAAGAAGATGTAGATGAATATGTATTATTCTGTTCACTCTCTGGGTCTGTAACACTTGGAGAAGATACATGGCTTATTGATAGTGGTGCTTCAAAGCACATGACAGGGAAGAAGCAAACTCTGTCCAGACTTGAAGAAAAGAACTCTCCTCTGAAGGTATCATTGGGAGATGACTATCAATATCCCATTAAAGGTATTAATGAATCAAGATACAAGCTTGAATCTGGGACTTCCATGAAGATGAAGGAAGTATTATATGTACAAGGTTTAAAAAAGAACTTACTTTCCATCTCATCTTTAGAACATAAAGGATACATATTTTCTTTTATAGATGGACAAGTACTTATGTGGTCCAAAGGAAAGACACTTGAATATGTTGTGGTTATTCGAGAAGAAGATGGAGTATTGTATAAAATCAAAGGACATCCAGAGACAGCCCTTGTCCATGAGACTACTAGCTCAAGTGAACTATGGCATAGGATGCTTGCTCACATAAACTACAAAGCACTTACCTATGTGAGGAAGGTGGTAATAGGGTTACCAGATATGAATATTTATCATGAGGGAACTTGCAAAGGATGTGCAAGATGAAAGAACATCAAGAATCCCTTTCCAAAAAGTGAAACAAAGACTAAAGGTACATTAGAAATAATTCATTCTAATGTATGTGGTCCTATGCCCTTCATATCACTAAGTGGATATGAATATTATGTCACATTTATTGATGACTATTCAAGAAATACTTGGATATACTTCTTGAAGAACAAGAGTGAATTTTTTGGGAAATTCAAGGAATTCAAAGACTTGATAGAGAACCATTCAGAAAGAGAATCAAGACACTGAGATTAGATAATGGTGGAGAATACAATTCAAAGGGATTTGAAGAATTCTATAAGGAGGCATGAATCAAGAGGGAAATAACCACTCCCTATAATCCCTAATAGAATGGTATTGCAGAAAGAAAGAATAGAACTATTATGGAAGTAGTGAAGACCATGATTCATGACCAAGACCTCCCCATGCACCTATGGGGTGAAGCAGCAAGAACAACCGTGTATGTGTAAAATAGATGATCTCACAGTGCTATTAGATTCAAGACTCTTGAAGAGATGTATACAGGAAAGAAACCTGAAGTGAGCCATCTCAAGATATTTGGTTATCTAGTATATGTGCATATTCTGAAAGAGAAGAGAACCAAGTTGGATCCTTCTGGAAAGAAGGGAATATTTGTTGGATACTGTGAAGTCTCCAAAGCCTTCAGGATATACATTTTAGGATTCCATCATATCAATATTAGTATGGATGTAACATTTGACGAAGAGACAACTCTTAATAAATATAGAAGGTGTCATCTTGAAGAAGTACATGAAGAGGATGTACCTCCTAGAATGGTAGAAGTTGAACCTTCTTATGAAATAGTAGCATCTGAAGATCATGATATGTTAGAAGCTCAAGAACCCCCTACTACGGGATATATCTCGAAAGATAAAACTTGCTTGGGTAAGAGAAATCATACAAGAAACAGAGAGATATGGAGCTCCATAAGGCTCCACAAGAACCAAAAAAAGATCGAATCCATATTCCAGTTATGTAGCTTTGATGTGTGACCTTGTAGATCAAGAACCCACCATCTATGAAGAAGCTACACAGAATAAGGAATGGGTTGAATCAATGACGAAAGAATACTAGTCAATAATGAATAATGATGTTTGGATATAGTACCCAAATATATAAAACAAAAGTGTGGTATCTTTGAAATGGATCTACAAGATAAAACATGTTGTTGATTGAAGTATTGAAAATTACAAGGAAAGATTTGTGGCTAGAGGATTATCTCAAAAAGAGGGGATTGATTATGAAGAAACTTTTGCGCCAGTAGAAAGGTACACTTCCTTCAGAACCATCATGGAACTTGCTTCCATGATTAAGTGGGACTTACATCAACTGGAGGTAAAGATAGCCTTCCTTAATGGTGTGATTGAGGAAGAGGTTTACATAGAACAACCACAAGGATTTGAAGTTGAAGACAGAGTGAATCATGTATGTAAGTTGAAAAGGGATATGTATGGACTGAAACAAGCTACTAGAGCTTGGTATGGTAAAATAGATAGCTTCTTGACAATATTTGGCTTTACCAAGAGTAAAGCGGATCCTAACCTTTATATGAAGATTATGGATGATGAAACAATCATACTATTATTGTATGTGTATGATTTATTTTCTGACTGGAAATGAGAAACAGATCACAGATTGCAAGAAGAAGATAGATGAAGAATTCAAGATGAAATATATTGGATTGATGCATTATTTTCTAGGGATGGAAGTGTGGCAGAGCCTAGAAGGAATATTTCTGAATAAGGGAAAGTATGCAGTAGAAATATTGAAAATATTTGATATATTGGATTGTAAATCCATGGACACACCCATGGACACCAACCTAAAGTTGTTGTTTGATGAGACATCAGAGTTAGTGGATATGACTCATTACAGACATATTATTGGGCCATTAATGTATATGAAGAACACAAGGCTAGATATATTCTTTGTTGTGAATACCTTGAGTCAGTATCTAGTTAAACCTAGACAAGTTCACCTGATAGCTGCAAAGCATGTGATGAAGTACCTAAAAGGTACAATAGACTTGGGAATTTACTATGGTAGAGATCATGACTATAGATTATATGGACATACAGATTCATATTCGGTAGGAATGGTTGCTGATAGAAAGAGCACATCAGCTGGATGTTATTGTCTGGGATCTTCCATGATCTCATGGTTTAGTAAGAAGCAATCCAGTGTTTCTCTCAGTACAGCTGAATCATAGCACGTTGTAGCTTTCTCCACTAGTTGTGAAGTGATATGGCTTTGAAAACTGATGTCAGGACTATATGCCATGGAGTTGGACACCACAGGAATTCTTTGTGACAACTAGAATTGTATAAAGATGACAGAGAATTTAGCATTCCATGATAAATCAAAGCACATAGAAATCCTATATTTTTATATAAGGGATAAGGTACAAAAGGGAGCTATAAAGCTCCAGTATGTGAGTACCGATGACCAAGTTGCTGATATACTAACGAGCCTCTATCTCAAGTGAAGTTTGAATATTTCCGTGACAAGATTGGTGTAGTTCAAAAATAATTTTCTCGCAAGGAGGAACAATGACAGTACTACAAATGATGAATATATGGACCTTTTAGGAAAGGAGGAATAAGTAAAAAATATGAATCTCCTTGGAAAGGAAGAATAGGTCGAAGACATGAACCCTCCTCAGACAAAGGGGGAGCAGGTAGATAATATGGATAATCCCAAGATAGGGGGAGTGATGATGAGACTACATCGATGATGGGATGGAAGTGATGCTCCAGCATGAAAGAGGTCAAATGCACCTAAAGATGATGAGAAGGTCCAATATTCACTTATGGATTATAGTATCCTCTCTTCAAGATGGTAGGTACAACACTATGTTCATGAGAGTGGTCCTTACTACTAAGGATGGCCATACATATGTTACTCTCGCAAAGAGAGTACCCACATTCATTTGTGGATATTGTAGAATAACACTCTCTCAGTAGTGGTCCTAACCTCAGTGGTAAGGATTCTCTACGATGATTCCTCAGGGACATCATTTACATGTAGTCAAAGATCTTCTTTGTAGACATTACTCTTGTATAGAGAGTATACCTACATTCATATGTAAATTCCATAGAATAACACTGACTTGGGAGTGGTCCTAACCTTAGTGGTATGGATTCTCTATGATGAGTCCTCACAGCCCCAAAGTATAAAACTCACATGGGAGTGGTTGTAACCTTATTGATAAGGATGTTCTACGATGAGGGCCGACAATTTGTATGCAGTCAAGATCTGCTTTGCAGACAATACTCTTACATGGAAGAGTACTCCTACATGAAAGTGAATATATCATAGTATAACACTCACTAAGGAGTGGTCCTAACATCATTGGTATGGATGATATACGGTGAGTCCTTACAGACGACAGGGCTTGCATATAGGTGCGGTCGATATCTACATTTAGTTGTAGACGATTCAGTTGGTTGATACTATGGACCAGGCTGATGGAGGATTGCATCATCCTTGGACCTATGTCCTAAAGTGATAGGGATTGATCATCCACAAAGAGATAATGTGTACTATAGGTAGCATGGAAGAAAAGGATCAAGTAGATCAAAGTGCAACTGCAAAGGATCAAGAAGGAGCAGATTACTGCTGCAAAGGATCAAAAGGATCGAAGTGCTACTGCAAAGGATCGAGAAGATGAAGTGTTGCTGCAAAGGATCGAGAAGATTGAAGTGTTGCTGCAAAGGATCAAAAGGATCAAAGTGTTGCTGTAAAGGATCGAGAAGATAGAAGTGCTGCTTCAAAGGATCAAGAAGATCAAATCACTTCTGCAAAGGATCAAGAAGATCGAAGTGCTGCTATGAAGGATCGAAAGGTCGAAACATTTTTGCGAAAGGATCAAGTGATCGTGTGATGCAGAAGATAAAGGAATTGAAGAGTAGTTGTTCCAGTTACTGATTGTGAAAAATTCCTATGACGTATACATGTATTACCTCGATACTGCTGAAGATATTGTCTCTCTGTTCTCATATAGTTTATGATGATATTTTCAGTAGAATAACCTTCACATTAATGGGGAGTGTTGAAATATTGTAACTTCAAAGGATATTATAAATGTATTTTACTGATGTAACCCAAGGGATATGTTATTATTTCTCTGCTGGGGTGTTACTATTGTAATTGGTCATCATAGAGTCATGAGGTAAAGCCTCCATTGTAATTCGGGTCATTAGTACCCTAATGAATAATATAAAATATGGTTTTGAGTTTTCCTAGGTGAAGTCGGCCCATATAGTTTAGTGGAGCTGAATTGTGTAGGTTAAAAGTGAGTTGGCTAAATCTATATAAATAGAATATCCGTGCTTCTTATTTGAACATGGACTCACTCACTAGTGTAGCGAAGAGGAGAGAGAGAGATACAGAAAAACAAGGAGGAGAATACCTGTTTTGGGGTTATATATTATACATCTTATACAAAGGAAGTTTTGTTTGGTTTTCTTCCCCTTGAGCGTTTCTTAGGATAAATATTGTTTCTATCTTTTGATTGTGTTTCTATCAGTGAATTTGGCTAGAATTATACTCGAGAAGATAAAATTTCGGTCGCAAGACAAGCAAAAGTTACGACTGGAGCAAACACAATGGAAGCAACCATGACATAAGAGGAATAAAGCAGTCGAAAAGTAGAGTTCAACTAATTTTGGAAAGAGTTAGTTAGACTAAAATATTGCTTTCTATAACAAATATTGATTGTATTTTGGGTCGATAGTGCTTATTTTTATA
Organism: Pseudotsuga menziesii; assembly: GCA_001517045.1. Taxonomy (NCBI): domain Eukaryota; kingdom Viridiplantae; phylum Streptophyta; class Pinopsida; order Pinales; family Pinaceae; genus Pseudotsuga; species Pseudotsuga menziesii. Next base: position 148,080 of record LPNX011000416.1, read on the forward strand.
TGTAACTTAATGTATTGAAATATAAAGATAGCCTCCCAACTGACAATTGTGAGTCAGTTGACGACTGTATCGAGATTTGTAAGAGCTTATAAAAGCATGAACCCAAACTCTGTGGGGGTTAGACAATTGGTTGTTGTTGATCAGTCAAATACATGAATAGGATCAATCTAGGTTGTGTGTGGATCGATGATTCAGAGAAGAAGAGAAGAAATACACATAAGAAGAATAGAGAACATGAGACGATAGAAGAAAGCATGTATTGTAAAGAATATTTAAAGAAGAGTCTGCAAGCTGAGTGCATAGACTATAGGTGCTAACCTATTTTTCATGTCAAATGAAGAGCACCTTTGTGTCTTTTTTGGAATGGGTTTTCACATTATATATTTCCCCTGTGTATCTTTGATATCTATGTTTATGTCGAACGCATGTCTGTCATGAATGAGTTGATATGAATATGTCGCACAACCTATGTTATGAATAAACTTGTGTGTGTGTGTGTGTGTGTGTGTCGCTCCTCTAATAGATTGAATCTATGATAATTATTTATGTTAAATACTGCAATATGTATCGAGGAGTAAGTAGATTTTTATCTTGAATGAATACATAAGAACAAGAAGTATAATTCCCGATTTTGGTCGAGTGAGTTAACAAGTATTGTAAGTAGTGAAATTCCCCACATAACTACAAAAACCTGATTCTGGCAGTTACCATAAGATATATCGGGTGATAATTCATATGTGTCATAGGTGTTGCCAACGGAGTCCTACTCTGTCGGACCGATATCTTGGATTTTGTTGACAAACAAGGGATTTTAACCTGTATTGGCTGAAAGTACACGGACAAATGAATTTATTTCTGGGACCATGAATCATTCTAGTGGGGATATGTTTTGGCACTCGACGAAGCTTAAAATTCAAGATTGGGTTGATTTTAAAGCACTAGAGTTTGCGTCAGAAGAAAGTGAAGCATCGCGAGTAAACCCAACATAGTGGTTGTAGCTATACCTTTATACAGGTATTCATGAGATTTTCTTTGATGAAATTCCTATTGTGTTACATGAGTGGTTGTCGAATCCAGTGACCCAGCGGAAAAATTTTCAAGAAGGAGAACCGATAGAGTGGAGTCCCCAATTGATCTATAAGCTAGAAAGAAATAGAAATCATATATCTAGAGCTCTTGAATTCTGGTTTGATAGTATTATGGGAGGATATATCACATAAATCGTGATCGATACAATAAAATCGTACAATGAGATAGAAAGAGAATTTTTCCAAGGAACTAGAGGTTTCTATCTAAAATATTTAAATTTGTATATCAAGATGATCGTATGTTAGAAAGGGATCTTGAGAATGAAGTCTAACGAATAAATATTTGTGTGCGGAGACCTGGGATATGTTGCAAGAGAAGTTTGAGAAAAATGGATCAGAGTAAGTTGAGATGCTTCCTGGTGATAGTGAGACTGAAATGGAAAGTGGATTGCGACCAGAAAAGGAAGTTGCAGTGCGACCAAAGGAGAGGAATAAGAATTGGTGTCATATTTTGATGAAGGATCATGCAATGAGGAAGAGGAATACCGACTTATATTTGAAAAATAAGACGAAGAAGAAGCCCCAAATCTAGATTATGAGTATGCAATACCTATGACCCCGTGTACATCTCCAGAGGTAAGATCTAAAAACTCATCACACAGTGGTTTTGTCAATCCAAGTATCAGTAATAGTGGGAATAATAGACAAGGGAATCCCGCTAACCAAACCTATAATTTCCCAGTCCCAAAAACAAACATAATGGTTGGGAATGATATAAAGTTTCCAATATTTAATGGAAATGGGTTAGAAGAACCTGAACAACATCGGTTTCTATGCGAAGCCATGTGTACCATGCGACAGGTCCAAGATGAAGCCATAAAGAAAGATCAAATGATCACAACCCTTAGAGGTCATGTGTTGGACTGGTAAATGAAATTCTATGTGGTTCTGGTAGGGATCCCGCATTGAAATATTATATCAAATACTAATAGGATTAATAAATGAGTTCAAGAATCCCAAATCTAAGTCATAGTGCATTACAGAAATTAAAGGAATTAAACAATTTCCTATGGAGTCTATTTGGGACTTCGACCAAAGATTCAAGACACTGATGGCCAAAGTAATTTTTCAAATGTTGGACATTTAACACAAAGAATGGTTTATTGTGACGATCTTACCGCACATTTGGATTCCCTTGATGCAACAAAATATTGTATCTCAGAATGAGGAATTGTAATTGGATATGAAGTTGGAAGCCTCACCGGTTGGATAAACTGGTGCATGAATGATATAGATTTAGTTGCAACTTGCCAACTTAACATTACAACTTGAGGATATTAAGAAAGGGAAGGAAGTCCAAGAACAACTTTGATGGACGAGATGCAGAATTGAAGGACATCACAAAGATAACTGCTCAACATTTATGAATTATGTCGCATCAAGAGCACCAAATTCGATGAATACACAAGGGATGCCTTGGTGTAGAATATTCTAGACTAGAGGACATTGGTCAAAATAATGCTTATAATTACATAAAATTGTAAGTGTTGCATCTAGTCTATCCTGTAAATTATGTTGATTAGTGGGCCATGACGAGAAAGGCTAAAGAGCATATCAACTTCTACATGAGAAAACAATTGATACCTATTTAATGAAGAATGACAAACATATACAGGATGAGTGAGCTAAGGTTAAACATCCATAGGATTAGTATCCTCAGGCTCAATATTCGCAAGCACAATCCCCTCAACCTAGGGGGTGTAATTTTTAGAGGCCAAGTACGAGGACGAGGATTTGGTCGCGAAAGAGGCCAAGTTATATGTTATACTTGTGGGAAGCCTGGACATTTTTCCAGGGACTGCACAAATCCTACTATGACGTGTTCATATTGAAAATATTTTGATCATATTGTCAATTAATTCCCTTAATTGATGAAAAATGGCAGGATAGGAATGTGGGAAATCATAACCCACCTCATAAACCTAATCCAAACATCTATAATATCTATGCTAAACCAATGGAGCCACATATTGTTGTCGTGAAAAGGGGAGGTACTGTGACTACAGAATATAAAGAAGCACCATATGGAAAACCACAACTGCAACCAACAACACAAAATAAATCACTATTCAATGTCCAAAAAGAAAAGGAAGTATTATTGGATGCATGACAAGAATTCATCGACAAGAATCAAGCATTGAATTCTGATGCTATACCACCTGAAGGACCAATACTGGAAATGCCTGAGAGATTTGACCACCTGTTTCGAAAACAACTGACATAAAGTGTTAGTAAAATAAAAGAATTATTTAAAAGTTTCTTAACACTATACAAGATAAATATGTTGTAGCGGAATTGACATCTCTAATAGAAGAACCTCAAGAAGAGGTGCGACCAGAAAGAAGGGTTAATCATATTGGAAAAATATTGAATATTGGTCGAGAACTGAGAATGACTTCCCAAATAGGATATTATGGCATGGACTATATTATTCTGGACATGTGCTCCAATGTTAAAATTATTACTAGAAATACCTCAGAGAGTATGGGAAAGCTGAGACTCGTATGGTCCCCTGTCCAACTGATATTTTCCAATCAGTCGAAGGTTCTACCTATTGGTTGACTTAATTAGGTGCCTATCGAGATAGAAGCACACAGAACTTATGTTGAATTTGAAGTGATTGAAATTGTTGATGATACAAATCCATATACTGCACTTCTGGGGATCGACTGGGCCATTGATAATCAGAATACTAACAATTTCAAGAAGTGGATTTTAATGTTTAAAGACTCAGAGATAAGGGTGGTTGCAAAAATTGATCTGCTGGAAGGCCAAAGATATGTCGAATAGATGAATAGTGAAGGAGAAGGAGGATATCTGGACCATATTTATAACATCACTTCTGCAATGAACAATTATATGAATCCAAATACCAATGAAAATCTTAGTTGGTGAAGCGCTAGTTCCTGCACATCAGAGTTTGGAGAAGCTCTGGAAAATTGGCAAAACTGATTGCATGAACTGTCAATGAGAATATGCATAATATTTACACAATATTTGTGATGGGTAGATATCGACGTAAGTGATCTACACACATATGCAGGTTTACCTAACCTGAAATATTTTCTTACATAATTTGAAGTAAGAGTTACAGAACATCAACGTTTTCCATCTCTATATTTTGCATTGAAGGATACACCTTCCAGATTGTGGGTCACATAAATAATCTATCTCAAAATGTCCTCAATGTTGGATATTGGTGGAAATATGATTTGAAGAGAAATTCATCTATACTGGTCAGAAGTACAAATGATTAAATAATCCTATCGAGCACATTGAGTATTGTCGTGCGGTATCAAAGACATGTTTGTGACAGGAATGGGTCCACCCATTTATACAAACACTCAAAATGGTACCAAGGAACCGGTACATGTTGGTTGAGTTGTGATGTGGAACAGTTGAATGGGAAGAATTACTAGCCAACTTTAGACATGTTTGAATTTGTTGATGACCATCCATCAATTGATGCTTCTTTGCAAGTGATCAAGATGAAAATATTTGAAGATATACCTGTGTCAACAAATAATTTTAATCATAGCAGCGCAACAGTTCAGTACTGGATGGAGTGCTCTAATGTGACGGGTGAACCTGAGGATGTTGACCCACACGGCATAAATATTCTAGAATCTAAAGGTACTTGTCTTGTTGAAGGATTTGGTATTTCAAGCAACGAGTTTCAGAATCCGTTGAAATCAAGAAAGAGAATATTGGTTCTCCAAAGAACCCAAAGTTCACAAATATTGGAGATTATTGGGACGATGAGACTGCTAGGAAGATAACATATTTACTGCATGAATTTTAGGATCTGTTCCCCACAAAATTTTCAGAGATGAAATGAATTTTCAGATATCTTGGAGAGATAAAGATTCCATTAAATCCTAACACAAAACCTGTTAAGAAATGCCTATATCGACTCAATCTGTAGTACAAAGAAAACGTTAAGACATAGTTAGATAGAATGTTGGATGCGAGTCTCATAGAACCTTTCAAAGAATATGAGTGGATCAACCCAATGGTAGTGAAATATAAGAATACTGTTGATGAGGTGTGTATTTTCATCGACCTAAGGAAGATGAATGATGTCTTCATGCACGACCCATTTTTGACTCCATTTACAGATGAAGTATTAGAGAGTGTCGAGGGTCAAGATTTTTATTTATTTATGGATGGGTTCTCTGGATACCATTATGTTAGAATCACGAAGGAATATCGACACAATACCACCTCCATGATAGAATGGAGATGTTTCTAATATCATGGTAATTCCCTTTGGACTCAAGAATGCTCCTGCTATCTTTTCCAAGTTAGTAGTGGCTTATTTCAAGGATTTTATTCATAAGCTTCTTCAAGTCTACTTCGATGAATTGATGGTATTTGAGATCATAAAATATGATATTGAGATCCTTAGAATGATGTTGGAATGGTGTCGATAGTATCGTATTTTGTTGGAACTAAAGAAATGTATTTTTTCTACCCCGTTTGGATTTTTGTTGGATCATGTGGTTTGTCACGATGGATTCTTGGTATATCCTACAAAAATTGCGATCACTATTGACCTACCACCACCCTCAACTGTGAATAAGCTAAGAATGTCATTGGGACATATAGCCTATTATCAAAAAATGATCAGAGGGTATGCAGAGGTGATTGCCCCTATGGAGAAGTTATTGAGGAAGGGTGTTAAGTTTCAATGGAATGAACAATTCCAAGAGAGTCTGTACACCCTAAATAATAATATGGTTACAACATCCATACTATTTTTTCTAGATTGGAATAAAGAGTTTCATGTACATGTCGATGCATCCTCGGTTGCGCTTGGTGTTGTACTAGCACAACTTGTAAAAGGTTTTATCAATCATCCTATTGCCTTTGCTAGTGGAAAATTATAAATGACATAGAATAACTATACCATGACAAAAACAGAAGGGCTAGATATTGTATATGCTCTTCAGAAATTTAAACACTATTTACTTGGTGGAAATTTCAAAAAGTACACATATAATTCTGCGTTAAAATACCTTGTTAATAATCTAGTGTTGGGGGGGGGGGGGGGTTTTTANTAGCAAGTGGAGAATAACCTATGAGTCTCGACGATAGTATTCCTAATGCACAATTATTTGCACTAAGAGATATTATGAATTTCTTGAGTATGGGATATGCACCAAAATGATTCAGTACTGTGTAGAAGAAACAATTAGTTTTACGAGCAATAGATTTCTAGTTGATCATTGGAAAACTGTATAAAATGGGACATGACAAAATTCTTCATCATTGTGTATTATAACACAAGTGATTAATGATATTGAATGAAGCGCATGTTGACGGTCACAGGAGGCCATTACGCTGTAAAAGATACATTACAAAATATATTACAAGAAGGATTGTAGTGGCCTACTTTGCATGCAGATGCTAGAGAATATTGTCGCAAATATGATAACTGTCAGCGAACCGAAAATCCATTGTGATGAGATGAAATGTCGCTAGTACCTCAGATAAATTTACAGGCATTTCAAAAATGGCTTGTTGATTTTGTGGTTCTATCAAACCACCAAGAAAAAGAACAGGTGCGTGATACATTATTACTGTGATAGATTACTTGACTAGATGGGATGAAGCAATGCTAGTAAAGGATTGTATTATTGCGACTGTTGCAAAAATTTTGTTTGAAAATGTTGTAACTATATTTGGATGCCCGAATATTTTGATAAGTGACCAGGGCACACATTTTGTCAATCAGTTAATCAACGAATTAACTAAATAATTCTAGATCCAACACAGGAAGACGACGCCATATCACCCACAAGTGAATGGTGTTGTTAAGGAATTCAACAAAATCCTAGAAAACACATTGAAAAATATCTACAATGTTCAAAGAGATAATTGGGACCCGAATATATTTGTGGTACTATGGGATTACTGCATGACCTATAAGAAGTTGACAAGACAAACTCCATTTTGACTGGTTTATTGATAAGAGGTTGCATGGAAATGCAATACATTATACCTAGTCTAAGGATAGTTGTTGTTATTGAAATGATTAATGTTGGTGCTGCTAAAGAAAGATTGTTGCAACTTGTCTAGCTGGTAGAAGAACGCTTTGTCGTAGGCTATCATTAAAATGTCTAGAAGGAATGACATAAATCTTGGCATGACTGACACATTAAAAATAAGCAGTTTCACATTGGACATTTTGTTCTCATGTACGATAGTAAGTTATTGAATCATCCTGGTAATCTTAGAACACATTGGTTGGCACCACATATTGTCATTAAGATTACTAAAGGAGGAGCAATGCAATTGGAGAAGTTAGATGGAACACCTTTCAAAGGATTGGTGAATTGAAGTCAGATAAAACCTTACTAGGATAGCCAGGATTTGGTCGACCGAGAGTTCAAAAAGAGTGAAAAAATGAAAAAATGAAGATTGAAAAAAAGAGAAAAGAGGAAATAGAAAAGAAAAAGAAAAATACAAGAAGTTGCAACTTTACGAGTGTTTTTTCTACAAAAATTATGAGTGATTTTGTTTCAATTTTATGAGTGTTGTGTCGCAAAATCTATTTTTATCAAGGAAAAGGAAAATTTGTCTCAAACTCACTGTCTATTGTAGAAGAAAAAGTGTTTCCGCGGACTCTGTGTTTGTCGGAAGGAAAGAACTATGTAACAGAACATATGCCTTTCATAAGAAGAGAATTGTTGTCGCACAATGAATCTTGGTCGCAAGTGACAGTTGGCTAATAGTTAATTTGAGGACACAAGATATTTTGACAACATGCTTTTAGGTCACTTCCATCATTAATGTAGAATAAATACCATTGAGGTGACAGATGAAGTGACAATTTGATTGGCGGTTTCCTTGTAATGATTAGAAAGATTGCTCCATGTGAAGAAAATCACGGCCACCTTTCCATTTGCTTCTTGATCACGTGAAGGAATGATTGATTCAATGGGTAAATATATATCATCTTCATGCCAAAGTTCCATTCATTCTATTGCATCCGACCGAGTACGCTGAGATATTTGTATACAACTGTAAGAGCTGAGGTCAGTTTTCATAGAGTATGGCCATTTCCATCTCCAGTACAAGCACCATTCAATAATTAGACATCAAGACTCCTTCACCTACACCCATTATGGAAGACACTGCAACATTTATTCCACCATTGCCCAGGGTTACAAAAGAAGTTGTATAATCACCACTAATTCTTGAAGTTGTATTACAACCAAACCCACCAGGAATGTCAAGAAAGAAATGATCTAGTCCCTACAAGAAGGAAAAAAACACCTCTACCAGCTGATGAAGAAGAAATATATGCATCCTTGCTACCAGAATATGTACCACCGAGGCCAGTAGATGCACCTAAGATTAAAATTGGAAAATATGTCAAGTATCCATTTGTAACACACTCCATACCAAAAGGAGTTTGGATAACGACAAATATTATTCCGAACTTGTAGAAGATGGGATTTGTCGACCACGACTTGTGCAAGTTCCCATAATTTTAAATGAACAAATATATTACTAGTGTTTGGGAGAGAGAGGATGGACCTATCCACGTAGTTCCAATGGAATGGGAAAGAGGATTGGATAAGTCTAGAATGTTGTCGTTGATGCACATGCCACATTTTGGATGCATAACGAAATTGAATTCATGTGTTAAGAAGTTTCTTATATCATTCCATGGTGGATGTCTATGGGTCGACCAAAAAATTCCTGTGGATGTCGAGATGATAGCATCGATTACTACGATTCCCCTTGTAGGATTCGACCCAACGCCATTTTTCAATGGAAAAGACCAGGACATAGCATTGAAAAATAAGCTGAAAGATAAGTACAACTTGGAAAGAGACACCAAAGGATTTATTATCGCCTCTATCAATGACATTGTTTTTCAGTTTGTAGCTAAAGTATTATCTAGCAAGGTTCTATGAAAGATGTGACCAAACCGGTGCACCACATGGACAATTGTTGTGACAAAGAAGTGTGTAACGAGTGTCTAGCTTAATTGGTCGCACTATCTACTAAATGAATGGTTATGATATGCAGAGGAGGTATAAGAAAAGGGTACCCCTGTTACAGCTGATTTTACCACACATGGTGGATCACACCTTTATGACCTTCCCTATCCCTTTGCATACTCTTTAGACCCCATGGACCATTTTTGTACCTTTGATGTTTCCAAGATCATCAAAAAACATGCAATAATTGCCATACGCGACTTTTAATCCTTTTCTCTCATATATACGCAGATTTGACCCTTAAACCCGCATACATCGGGATGTGTACAAAGGGCCAAATGATTTTGGAATTTTCCTTGATGTGGATCTGAGTCACTTGTCTCTTTGCCTTCCATATGCCTTGAGATTGCTCGAATTCGACCTTCCATTACCCCATTGAAGAGCGATATAAGGAACCCTTTGGATACATTGAAGGGAGAGGAATGGAAGAGCAAGAAAACTATAGTCTTTGTTGCTGGAGCTTATACTTGAGTCTACATCCCTTTGTCCCTTGCACCACTTTGTGTTCTTTCCAAGCTTGCCTTTTTGTTGTGAGCTTGCTATCGAGAGATGGAGGCCCAAGTGGGGGACTCAGTTTCTCCGATTCGTAGACATGTCGATATAGGTTGTCACTATTGTAATCTCTATTTTATATCAATAGAAATATCTTTTCCTATCCAATAATGTGTATTTAAATGAGTATTTGATCCATGGATGTTTTTAAATGCTTATATGTTATTGATTATATATGCTAGAGTAGGTCTAACACAATTATATATAGCATGCTTGTCTTGTTTGCTAAATGTTGAGGAAGCAAATTGCCAATACAAGCGGGAGTGGAAAAGCTCAATGGGGATCTACATCAACCATCCGGAATAAGGTACAAATCAAGATCCTTTAGTGTCAGATGTTTGGTTTCTCTTGCATATAGGAAAGGATTGATTTCTGGAGTTAATATATCTGTTGTGGTACCCCAAGCCATAGGAATTTCTCTCTGTAACAGAATTGGTGACTCCGTTGGGGACGTTCCTTGTTTTTCTTTGGGTTTTAGGGGCACAATGTGCTTGATATTCTTGAATTGATCTTTGTTTCTCCTTGTTTATGTGTTGCATTTTATAGTATGTTCATCCATTGACACTCCCCTTTGATGGTTTGACCCTTGGCCTGCTTTTTATTGCTGTCTTCTCTGTATACACATGTTTTTGGCCAAAAGTCGTGTACATACGCATATTTTTGGCTAAAATTCACGTATACACACAGGTTTTTGGCCAAAATCCACGTATACATGCAACGTTTTGGCCAAAAGTCGCATATATATGCAGCTGTTCCTTAAACAGTCACATACATCCTCTCTTTTGGTGAGTTTTATGTTGTGGGAAGTTATTGGGTGGGTTGTGAGTGTGGTTGGGTCTTCCTTGGGTCTGATGTTGTCTGTTGGATGCTTCTTTTGTGACCAAAGACCACTTTTTCATTGATTTTCTTTGAAAGTAGTTTAGTCATTTATCCTTTTTTGTTTTTCCATTAGTGCATTATTATTTTTTATCTCGGTGTCTTGCTGGGCTTGTCTTTTATACTTGCTGCAGAGACTGAGAGTTTTAGATGACTTTTATTACATTTTTCATTCTTTTATATTGAAAAATACAAGGTAGTTGCATTTTTTGCATATGGATTTGAGGAGGTACTTGCATTGGATTTCTTGGACGAAAATTTTATTTAGGCTTTCATATAGGAAGGATTGCATTGGCATTCAGAAAGGAATATATATTTATGCATCTCATGTAGTGGCATACCCTATTTTTCATTTGACA
>LPNX011000416.1:159897-187929 GCA_001517045.1 Pseudotsuga menziesii
TCTCTTGAGTTTGGGTCCTTTTATTTTCGGCATTCCTGGTATCCTATCACCCATCCTTAGTCCTAGTACGGACCCTGGTGTCAGACTTGGGGGCATCACAACCCCTTACCGTGCTCCTAGATTTGGGAATGGTCATATTTCATCCTCTACTCCATTTTTGGAGGATTTTTATTCCCTTCGCTCGGTCTTTATAGCAATGGTCACCCTCATGGGGGTGGTGGTGGATGTGTGAACATTAGGTCTACACCTTACTTTCCTTTTATGTCCCAACGTTCACCGCATTGTTTCCTTTGGGTGCATTTGTCATGATCATTCCTCCCTATATCCTATAGTTTGGATTCTTTATTGACTATTTTGGGTTGTTTTGGACTAATATGGTTGTCATGTAGGGTCCATTTTTTGTACACTCTCTCCGAGGTTTTGACCTGTTCGTTCCTATCACAGGTATCATGTCTAAAGTGGCATATAGGTTAGGATTTCACATCCACTTGCATTTTGCATGACCTTATGACTGTTTCATATTAACCTTAGGTACGAACCCATTCCATGGTATCACAGAACCTTCATGCTGTTGTTAGAAGTGGTACTATGTGAATGGTATAAATTTCCTATACATGGGTGTCCTAGTTAGCTCCCCTTTGCATTTGGTAACCATGCTATGAGTCCTCTCTTAGGTCCAGGAGTCCTTTGTATAGTATCGCCATGTCATTTTACAAGAGCCTCATACTCCTCTTGATCTTTTTACTAGCCTGTTTCCCCAGGACTCCCTTATGTCAAGTTGTAATTGCATTATCATGAGCTTTGCCTACCTCATTGAGCCTTATGCTGGCTTCCCTGACTTTGAGTATCAGCCATATAGCCTGAGCTTGTCTCATGTATATCCATGCAGAGCCATTTTATATATCCTTTGCAGCTTGATTCCCGATTTTTACCGAGAGGGGACTTTCCCCCGAGTGTCGCTATCTTACACATATGTCCTTGCATTGAGCATAGGTATGTTCCACTGCTTGGAACTAGTTTGTTTTTCCCTTGACACTCGTCTCCTCCTAGTCTGTAACATAAATCACTTTTATTATTTTTCAAGATTTTCAAAATATTTGAAAAATTCCAAAAAAAATCAAAAGACCAAAAAGCTGGACAAGAAAATATGTTATCTTTGGTAGCAGTCGAGTCATGTCACCTTTGAATAGAGCACTGTATATCACATCCATTGGTTGGGTTAGTAGCTTGAATTTAGGAGCTATACTTGTTTATCTGAGTTTATCTCCACCGACTGGTTAAGCTTCCAGTCCCTGTGGATCCTCTGTCGATGCCTCATGTGTCGCAGAGATGTCCCAATTTTGTATATCAAATCTATGTTGCCTACATTCAGTTACTATTCACCTTTATACTCTTTTTTTAAGGAAGTTGAAACCTGAGTCGACCATTCCTTAGTTATCTTGACTTTGCATGTCGGCCATTCCCGGTACAGTTACTGGTTCGTGCACATTATGATCGAGTCCTTCCACATTATACAGCTTTGTTGAGTACCTCATGTTGGATGATTGGGGATGCCTTAATTCCCTCCTTCCAGTGGATTTCATCCCATTGAATTCAGATCATTTATTCTGCGATAGGAATCTAGAGTCATTTTTGAGTGCCTTGAGACTTGTAGTCATCAGTGGCAAGTTCTCTCACTATCGACAGTTTTTGGGAATACATCAATGTCCCCTTATTGATGGATCCTTAAGTGTTTGACCTAAACACATTTATGCAAATTTATCTTGACTTTGCATGTCGTCCATTCCCTGTACAGTTACTAGTTCGTGCACATTAAGATCGAGTCCTTCCACATTATACAACTTTGCTGAGTACCTCGTGTTGGATGATGGGGGATGCCTTAATGCCATCCTTCTAGAAGATTTCATCCCATTGAATTTAGATCATTTATTCTGGGATAGGAATCTAGAGTCATTTTTGAGTGCCTTGAGACTTGCAGTCATCAGTGGCAGGTTCTCTCGCTATCGACAATTTTTGGGAATACATCAATGTCCCCTGATCGATGGATCCTCTCAAGTGTTCGACCTTAACACATTGATTCACACTTGTTAGTTTGCACTCTAGTACATTGATTCCCATTTTCATTATTGGTGGGTGATCTCACATCTGTTAACGGTATACACCAATGACCAGTAATCAGATGATGGACTACTATGTTTGACCTCGACACCTCTATTCACATAGTAGGACATGTACTCGTAGTGGTTTGTGTAGAAGACCTTCCAGATTGGTGGAATCTCTTATATGCTACCTCCTTGATCATGCCGGTGTTCATGAGATTTCAGCTCTCGTGACTTGATTCCAGTATATGTCAGATATTTCCAGCCATTATGGAGATCTTGATCTATTATATATATTCAGCCTACATGGAGATCATGATCCTGTGTATATCTTCATCATGGAGATTCTGATCTATCTATATTGTACATGGCTATGACCACACATGTCATATTTTGTATCATGCCTATTCATGGCCATTGTACTCTTATGTATCCAGGACTACTACATCTACTTGTAGTTATGTGCAGATTTTTTATCATTGTATTGTATTGATTGGATGGATGGTTCTTCCACTGGGTTCTTCATCACTCCACTTCTGGGATGGAATTATAATGTATTTCAGCCATCGTATGACCCCTCTGACTTCACACATTAGGGGGAATCTGTTACAGCTGATTTTACCACACATGGTGGATCACACCTTTATGGCCTTCCCTGTCCCTCTACAGACTCTTTAGACCCCATGGACCATTTTTGTACCTTTGATGTTTCCAATATCATCCCTAAAAACATGCAATAATTGCCATATGTGACTTTTAATCCCTTTCTCACGTATATACATGGATTTGACCCTTAAACCTGTGTACATTGGGATGTGTGCAAAAGGTCAAATGATTTTGGAATTTTCCTTGATGTGTATCTGAGTCACTTGTCTCTTGGCCTTCCATATGCCTTGAGATCACTTGAATTCGACCTTCCATTACCCCATTGAAGAGCTATATAAGGAACCCTTTGGATACATTGAAGGGAGAGGAATGGAAGAGCAAGAAAACTATAGTCCATTGTTACCAGAGCTTATACTTGAGTCTACATCCCTTTGTCCCTTGGAGCACTTTGTGTTCTTCCCAAGCTTGCATTTTTCTTGTGAGCTTGCTATCGAGAGATGGAGGATTGAAATGGTGGAGGCCCAAGTGTGGGACTTAGTTTCTCTAATTCGCAGACGTGCCGACAGAGGTTGTCACTATTGTAATCTCTGTTTTATATCAATAGAAATATCTTTTCCTGTCCAATAATGTGTATTTAAATGAGTATTTGATCCATGGATGTTTTTAAATGCTTATATGTTATTGATTATATATGCTAGAGTAAGTCTAACACAATTATATATAGCATTCTTGTCTTGTTTGCTAAATGTTGAGGAAGCAAATTTCCAATACAAGCGGGAGTGCAAAAGCTCAACGGGGATCTACATCAACCGTCTGGAATAAGGTACGAATCGAGATCCTTTAGTGTTAGATGTTTGGTTTCTCTTGTATATAGGAAATGATTGATTTCTGGAGTTAATATGTCTGTTGTGGTACCCCAAGCCATAGGAATTTCTCTCCGTAACAACCCCATTTCATTATTATTTGTTACTTATTTTGATTTCTTTTATCGCATGGGAAGAACCACCAAACTACAAAGGGGTATATGTGCCTGTCCCATGTTGAGGAGCTCGATACTAGAATCTCTGGTTTGGCAAGGAGATACCTGAGTGACAAAAGAAAATAAGATATAATTCTTTTACAAGGTGAGGCCGTTCGACATTTTGTTAGGAAGCAGGCCAGGCTCACCAAGGAAATTGTTAAAGTTGTTTTGAAACATTATCAGATTTCCATTTGGGGCCCATCATATCTTTTTGGAGACTCAACAGGACCCGTAAAATAAATGTTTGGTGACACATTTTTAGCTATTTGCTGCCGAAATTGATCCCATTGTTCAAGATTGGCTGGCAGAATGGAGATTTCTTGTCGAAGATGATCAGCTATATGGAGAAGAAGATTCGTGATCAGATGATCCATCAAAAAAATAAGAATGGAGAATAGGTAGAAGATCCACCACCAGAAGAAAATACACATAATTATCCCATTAACAATCAACTTGGCTCAAGTATGACCCCAACAAACCCAACATTGGGGGATATGAGGAAGTGTTCAGAGAAGTCTACACAAGGTCATAAGAATAGGAAGGCCAACAAATCATCTAGATTTATAGGCCTTACCAATGATGATTACATTTCCGAAAGACACAATGGTAGAAATCATCAATGCAAGTTACAAAATGATAGATGAGCCACAGATAGAATTGATGAGCAACATCACCGATTTACTAGAGGCGCTTTGTAATGTAGTAAAAGAATTTTGAGTGGTGTTCAACCACATACCACAATTGCTTGAGTCACGAGACCTAGATGGCTCATTTGAAGAGTGACCTAGCGATGCATCAACAAAAACTCAACTAATAAGGGTTCCAATAGTGGGTCAAGCAATTGACTTACGAATTCCATAAATTAATACCATGGTAAAAGATATTGGCTATGTTGCCATTAATTTTTCTGCACTGATGATGTATGGAGTGCACACTATTCAAAATTTCATAGTGGTAGAAATTAATATGAGAGAATGTGCGCTAGTTAATCAGGTTAAGTCATCACACAAGTCTGTCAATAAGCTAAAGAAAATAGTCCAAGATACATAGCAAAAAGCTAAGACCTAGAAAGAGGACATGCATCTGTTTGAAATGGTTGTTTCATTCTCTTGAAACAATTTTACTGATGAAGGAATCACACCTAATATGTTTTCAGAAGACAAATTATTTATACTTGGCAAAGTTGCAGAGAACCTCCACAAAAGAGTTGTGGAGTTGGAATTACAAGTGAAACCCAATACACATAAAAAGGTACTGGAAGATATAAGAAATGAATAAGATGATGTTGTGATATAATGATCCTTATGATATACATATTATATCACTAATACTGCTTCAAAATTAAATAAAAAATTCTGATATGAACTTGCAAACACTTAGTAACTTTCAGACTAGGAAAATAAGGGTGTTTTGATGAGAAATTTGTATGTAAGGGAGAAGGCAGGGGGAATCCACCAAGGAAAGTTTCATAACATTGAATTCATATTCCTTAACATATTTATATTGGGGACCATTCATATTTCATATTCCTCTATGCAGAAACTTAATCCCCCGCTTATGGGTCACCGAACAATGAAACTAGGATGACTTATTCAGTCCTTTCGACCAGGGGCCTGTGGAAAGGAATAGAGATGTTGTATAAAATTTATATAACATAAAATAATTTTTGGGACAGTTTATAATGATTCTTTATCAATTTATGTATTTTAGGAGTGAATCGAGGATTTTAGGAGTGAATTGGGGATTTTAGGCAATTTTGTCCGAGTGAAGTCCTGCACAATGGAGGCTACCAAAACAGTGTACGGACTCAATGAATTTTCAATATTAAAGTATGTATATATAGAGGGGTATTTCAGTGACACACAGAAACTTGTAGAACCTGAACTGAATGTACAAATCTCATATAATTGCAGAAACAATGAGACTAGTTAATTTAACTAGTCATCTAGCTAGGGTGCTTAATATAGCATGAAATTCATAGCAGAATGAATTAAGTAGAGAAAACGAATTTTAACAGGGACTAATAGATATTCGATTAACATATTAAACCTCTCAAACTCATTCCAATGGCCCTTTCTCACTCATTATTACACTAAACGAATCGAATTTCCCATTTTAATGACAATTTAAGCTTATAGATGGGACAACTCAATATGTAGCTTAATGGACAGCATTATTGCGATATGACACAGATAACTAACAGTATTTAGAAGCTGATACACATTAAACTAAGTGTAATTACTGACCACACCATGAGAGGATTCAAAACAGCGGGTAGGAGGCCCAAAACTTGTCAAAAAGAGGGATGGGAGCGAAGGTGAAGCTTTGGCTTCACTGAGCTCGAATTTTATGAATATGATGGCTGGAAAATATGACATGTATGATCTCACTGGATGAACATCATGCGCTCCACACCTGCACTGAGAAAGGAATGGGAATAAAGGATTGGGGAAGGAAATATTTAGGGCTCATATCCCAAAGATATGAGGTACATCACTCAGAAGACTATGCTCACATAAGAATTGATCAATTAATTCATCAACCAAACTAATAAATGGATCTTGAATCCCCTTTAAATAGATTCCTAGGTGAATTTTTTAGTAGATGTAGGTGATAGGTGATCTGTGAGAGTAAGTCATCCACATAAAAACCCTAACATTGGCCAAGTCATGTGCCTTCCTTGATTAATTGGAAAGTAGGGGCCATGTGAAGATGTTTTGCTTTCTAAGTCATCCATAAAATTTATCAACTGCACCCTCCTTTGTCAAAAGTTTCCTACTTTTCCTATGACAATTTTGCTGAGTCTCCAAAAGGATACTCCGCCCTCCTTTGTCAAATGTTTGCTGCTTTTCCTATGAAATCTTTTTTGAGTCTCCAAAAGGAAACAACACCCTCCTTTGTATAATGTTTCCTTATGTTATCTCTGACTTCTTCTCTATGGATTTTGGGCACTTTCCATTTTCCTACCTGACTACTTTTGTCATAGAGTTTCCAATTCTTTCATCTTGGCAATTGGACTTGCCCAATGCGCCTCCCTAACATGGAAAGCTTATTTCCACATAATTAATTTACAAAATAAATAATCATGACAAATAAAACCCAAGTACCCTAGGTTAATTAATTAGTGCCACGTAGTCCCCCCAGGTGTTTAGCATGGTCCACACTTTTGTTGGTCAATTTGGTTGGGACATGATAGTCCTCCCCTCCCAAATATGCTTGTCCTCAAGAAGAAGCACTATAGAGTGCTGAAAATTTGTCCACCATGTAGGAGAACTGGAGTATGAAATCCTGTGCAAAAAAGGTTTACTTGCTCCATCAAGACATCATGTAAAGTTTGTCCAAAACAAGCAATTCCAAGGTCCTATTTCTTGCATTGCACCCCCTTCAGTGGGAATTCCTTCCAACACAAATTTTCATAAAAAATATGCATGGATCCCATTTCCTCACATGTAAGTATACAAACATTCATATCCACCATAAAAAATTATCATCATAGGAAATGATATCCATGATGTGAAAATCATACCATTGCACTGAAAATTGGAAATTCTCAATGCAAAATTGGAAATCTGTAAGTTTTCCCCACCCAACATAAATTTATTTATGTGCTTGATTCACATCAGCGTTGAATCTCACAATGATGTTGTTTCACTGACATAGGTGTGATTCCCATGTCCCAAGACAATTATGGGCATCCTTCAACAAACACAAGCACCCATGTTGCTCACAGAAGATGTAGGATCTGTCTGTTGAAAATTCCATGGTGTAAGCAAAAGGTACACCCTCCAAGGTGCATAAATTCAACTAGTATATACCCATTCCTTCCATGGATGAAAAAATACTCCAACTATTAGATCCATATGGGGATGTTATTGCTTTCCCATGTGCACAATCCCAATGGCTAAACTCTCTTCCACTAGTCATACAATCACCACCATGAATGGAGGAATAAAAGGAATTACATGGATGCATTTTCTTTGAATGAGAAGGGGGTGGTTCTCTCAACAAATACCCATGTATTAGTGTGGGATCCTCCTTCTCCTTACTTGGCACCAAAAGGAAGAATCCCCTCACCTAGTTGTAATTCTCATGTGTTGTAGTTGTAGTAAAAGGTGTAGAGGATGGAGAGTCATGAACCAATTTGAAACTTGGGTAATACTCATCCACCAAGGAAGTAGGTGAATACTTGAATCCTTCGACTGATTCATAGTTTGTACCATCTTTTTCCTCCCCCAAGAATAAACACTTTTCATATCCAAATCTCTCTGAAAAAGTGTAAGTGCTTGGTCTCTATTTTGTTTTCTTTCAAGTCCTTCAAGAACATACAAATCCCCATGCACCTCTTGTGAATATGTACTAGAGATATATGATGCCTACAAAATATATATTTGTGGCTTCCCACATTTCAGGATAATCTTAGTCACAACAAATAATTTATTGCAGATATTAAACTCTTTACATCCCATAGTCTTTATTCCAAAAATGTCTCTATCAACCCAATCAATGCAAGGATAAGCACTTTGGTTTTCTGATTTGCATGGGATGTAATCAGCCACATATTCTAAGGTGAAAGTTCCTTTACACATAGGAAGTTCATGGGGTCCTTCTTCCATAGCATTCCTCAAGAGATATTCTTTACATTCACAAGGTAGGCTTGTGCAACCTTGGGCCTCAATTTCCACTATGTACTCACTTATCCAATCTATGAACAAATAAGTATATGTGCTTGAATATCTGAATGGTATATCCTCCTAAGGGTACTTTTGTAATGAGACAAGTGAATGATCAATATATTCTATGGTATCTTCCTTCACCAATACTTGTAGATCTAAACTGTTCTCATGCCCATCCTCCACGAGAAATTCCTCCATTATGCCCAAAAATTTCCTTCCATGCAACATGTTGGGTGTTATATCGTCTTGATTAATAAACCTAATATTTAATTATCGACCGGGGTTGGTAGGATTAGAGTTGACACAAAATATATGTGAAGGTAGAGGGATTCCTATGGTGTTGTGGAAATATTTTAACAAACAAAAGATCAAAAGATCTTTTAAAATGAAAAATTGAGTCAAACTCCTAAGAATTAAACTATTAAGGTAATTGAACCAGAACAGAATACTAGATCAGAACATTCAAAATACACTACTTTACTCTATAAACAATTACTAAAGAATAAAGATATATACAATACTACTTCTATTCAAGAAAAACTACTCTTTCTAGTAAGGTTTATTGAATATTTTCAAGAACTAACTTATGCAAAGAAAGTTTATATCAGAAACATAACAACAATAATTAGATTAATAATTTATTTTATAAGAAAATAACTCTAGACTAAAAAATGATACTATCAACAACTAATTTTTTAAGTGAAAGACTAGGATGCAAGCAAGAGCTAACTTATAAGTAAGTAGAAAAATTAATAAAAGAAACAAGTAGAAAACTTAATAAGAGAAACAAGTAGAAAACTTGATAAAGAAAACTTTATAAAAGAAACAAGTAGAAAACTTAATAGGATTAACTTTGAATTCTATCCTACAAGTCTCTTTCGGTAATCACACAGTGAAAAAGGTACAGTCTACAAGTTACTAGTATATTTTCGAAAGGATAACACATTTAATACTAAGTTTTAGATGCAAACAGATAAATCAATCCAAAGGCATGATTACAAAATAGTACATCAGTATTCGTTAAAGGAATTAGAAACAAGCAAAAGAAACAAAACATAACATAGCTCAAAACATGTTCAAAGTGAAAGGATAGAAATTTAATATGTAATCTAAAATAATCTAACTTTTGGTCTTAATGTTAAATAGAACTATCATCTAACTATTATAGTCAAAGAATATTTCAAAAACTAAGGAACAAAGCTTAAAGTAGGTTCAAAACACATTAAAAACACTAAAAATGAAACGACGGAGTGGATGACAGACTGAACTGCAGGTCTAAAAGGGGTGTCTGAATGACAGTTTAAACAGATTGTCTGAATGACAGTATGCACAACTAAAATAACATAAAATAACCTAAATGATCTAATCTTCACCTAAATT
Organism: Pseudotsuga menziesii; assembly: GCA_001517045.1. NCBI lineage: Eukaryota > Viridiplantae > Streptophyta > Pinopsida > Pinales > Pinaceae > Pseudotsuga > Pseudotsuga menziesii. The sequence continues at coordinate 169,677 of LPNX011000416.1, forward strand.
TGTGCACATGCAAATATAATGCATAGAGGCAGTAAATAAACCTGCTTAATGATCAAATTTGACAGCGAAATAATCTTAAACTAATTCATAAATATAACGAAATCATTGCGTATTAAGAAACAAAGTGAAATTTAACTTGAATGAACTTATAACAGAAATGAAATGAACATAATTGAATCTATTTTAACTTGATAAAAGTAATCTATTCTATCTACTTGTAAAAACTCAACAGTAAAACTGAAAATGAAATGACTAAAAGAAAATTGAAAGCAAACTATGCACATAACTAGCTATTTAAATTTAGAAATAAAATGCATTACAAGAAGCAATGTTTAAAATAATTTAATAAAAACAAACTAGAAATCAAACTATACTAATTATAAAGGAAAGATAACAAAATTACACAAGAAAATAAACCTTTGGTTGATGAGGGGCCCTCTTAGCAATCAGGGGTGATTCCTGGCTAACGCTTACTCGAACACAATCATGAACAGTAGAACATCAAGATTCTATTAAAAATAAGGAACAAAGTTATATAATTCTTCTTAAAAACTGACTGTCTCACTAATGAATTGATCAACTCTTTAGCTCTTCGCATGGAGGCGTTTATATACAAAATGTTTATAGAGGTGAGAAAGTTGACCCTTTAGTGGTCGATTGCTCTCTAAATTTAGTCAACCATTACGACATCTAACTGATCAAACACCAACACACAACGTTCTCCTTCTCCTTCGTGAATCAGTTCTCTTCAGCGTGTGATGTGGCGTACAAGATTTACTTTGGCGTGGTTGGTGTTGTGGTGTCAAGCAGAGGTAGCGTGCTAGTGATCCTTCTAGAATGGGAGCCATTACATCACCCAAATGCATGGACAGTAAACAATTGCAAGCTTTAACACCCAGGTATCTCTTATCAATGACGCGCGGTTGGAACAACGAACTGAACATTGAGCTGGATATGCTCTACACATATCTAGGATGAATGTGTTTTCTGTCTTTTGGTGCATTAAGGACTATGGTGTGCAATAAAAATCACATGCTAACATTTTAATTCCTGGAAAACCGACCAACAAGTATCGTGCAGTCTAATTAGCAAGCGGGATGGTAAATTGGACACACTATGCGCATATATAGATGAATGAGTGTTTGCTGTTAGCTCATCCAAAACCTATAACCTCTAAACAAATGCATAGATAAATCAAAACATGCTCTGAATAATGTCAATTTTAATCTATAAAATCATGAAATGATAATAATAAACATATTTTACATAAACCTTAAATTCATTCATACCTAGGGCTGAATAGTGAGATGCGTGACAGAAAATATGCAAAAAGATGACAAAACATATGTTTAAATGCATAATTTAACTTCCGAAAATGATGACAAAACTAGGATCAACATTCCCCCAAACCAGAGAAATTCCAGGTCCCACTGAGCAAAAATAAAGATAACTTGGGAAGAAGGCGGAGCTGTGCTAGCAGCTGCCTTCGACTTGGCAGATGAAGGAGGTGATTTAAACTTTAGTCTTTTGGCTTGTGCTTTCAAAATAGCATGTCTTTCATGTCAAAATTTGTATGAATTTTTAATGGCTTTGTTGAGTTCTTCAACAGTCTTAATTTGATAGCTCTCAGGTTTGAAACAATTCGGCATTGTTCAATAGTTATGATATAGGATATTTTTGTAGAGGGTGTAAGAAGAAAATGGCTAAAAGAACTCTACATAAATAATGGTGATGAAAACAATTGAATAGCAATAATTTTGGCCTGTTTAAGAGATCGTGCTATCATTGCGAACCTTGAGACATCTTCCATTAACGAGCATATGCACTAATGGGTGAATTCATAAGGTTTGTAATTAGTTCAACCATGTCTAAAGTAAAACTTTGGATAGGTTGAACGTATGAAATGAAGGCATAAATCACATTTTCAATAACCTTGATTAACAAGAAGATCGGTCATTTGATATTTTACATGCGTAATTGGGTAAGAGGATAGGGTTTCTAATAGATAAGTGATGACTAAAAAGCTTCTAAAGTAAAATCACGTCCACATGGAGGTAAAAACTATTTGCCCAAAAAAAAATTTGGTTAGCAAATTTTAATCATAAGTGCTATAATATCACAATGTTTTATTCAGATCGTCATTTGGTATTTCATTTGGACCATCATCCGATCCTTCATACAGTCCTCCATATTGATTTTTTTTATGTGAAAATATGCTTTATGCTATAACCAAGTTCCATTGCTTACATTATCTTGAAAACACTTATCATTTGTCAGAGATAAATAGATCTATCATAAATAATGAAAATAAAAACAGTCTAATATTTCCTAATACTCCCCCAAACCAAAGATATGGCGTGTCCTCAAGCCATACAAGAAAGAAAAATTGATTTTTCCAGATAATGAAATAAAGATTTCTATCATGTTGTTATTATTTTGTAAGAAAAAGTAAAACTAACTAGTTAATGGAAGTGATTCAAATATGTATATTCATGAAAAATATAACAGTGCTTAGAAAGACCACTTGAATGATGATAATATAGCCGAAATAATGCCATAGGAAAAGCTAGTTATCCATGCCTCATTTTAAAGCTATCTTGTCATCACAAAATATTTTATGTTTACCTCGGAGTGTGTGAGATTTACAGCTATGGGTCCCATTTCTAGGATAATGACATCCTAGGTATTTGTTGAATTAGATGGCTGGGCCCAAGCCCAACTTACAGCCATTCTCAAATGACATTATAAACAATTGGCCTTGACATGTTTATTCATAAATTCTGAAATTTTTTCTTTATATTATCATTGTTATACGAACCATGTGCATAGTGCTGCATTAACCAGATCTCTTTTACCCGATATTTCCCCACTGCCAGCAGGCATGTTCAGTACCCCAACGGGTTTACCTTGGTACCATGCAAGTATAGTCCCGCTTCCAATTATCCTGTTTAGTACCCCGACGGGTTCACTTGCATTTTATCGAGCTTCGTTGTTTTAAGTTATTACTTAGCATTGACCCGCTGCCAGCAGGCCTCTTCAGTACCCCGACGGGTTTGCCTTGTATAATGATATTAAATATATGGAAGTTGATTGGTACTAGAGCGTGTTAAGTTCTGCTAAAACACAATTCAATTTTGTAAAGTAAAATCATAAGTAACTTTTCATAATTATTTTAACCATATATCATGTCAAAAGAGAATAAATTAAAGCTGTTCTTTGTCCTTACAGTCCTTCTTCTTCATAAAATATAAGTAATTTTCCCCACAGGAAAAAATTCCACTTACTCTTGAGTTATTACCAAAATACTTGAGAGACAAGTTTTGATAACAAGTAAAGGATGAACTAGTAATCAATAGGTGTAAGATGATATTGTGAAAAATATAATAATGAAAGTAGGTATGTCAAGCAACTGTTCAAAAGAGAAAATCAGAAATATACATGTCTGAATCAAAATACCAAAAACCATATGAATCATAGAAGAGATGGTTAAGAATGACATACAGAGGATTGTTTTTGTATTGTCACTATAATTTGCAAATTTCAAAAGTACCCTAAGAAAGGTTAAGATACCTCATGAGTGTCTTAGCGTACTTCCCTTTTCCAAATAATACTCCATGAGCTGCTTATAGAGATAAAGTACTTGTAATCAAACTGCAAAACCACTTGTTAGATGATTCAATTTATTCATGAAACCATATATAACATTCTAGAAAGAAAAAGAGTCCCTTGTAAGCAATTTGTCAGATATGACTCTTATTTATTCAAAGAAACAAACACATATCTACATATATACAAGTGATGATAACCCAAAATACTTTTTTAAGGATCAGGAGGAGAAGGAATAACTTCCCCTTCAACTAATTCGATTTCCCTCTACTATAAAACATTTAGTATGAAATCTTGTTTAGATGTTGGTTGGTGATAAAGTCTAAGCCTGTGTCCATTTACTACAAAGGAAACTTGTGAACCGTCAATTGTCTTAACTTCTACTGACCCATTGTCAAAAGTTGTAACTACTTCATATGGGCCCATCCAACGGGCAGTTAACTTTCCTTTAAAATTTTTGAATCATGAGTCGAATAGTAGTGCCCAATCTCCAGTATTAAATTGCTTTTTCTTACTAAAATTATCATTCCATTTCTTTCGTTGATTCTGTATTAGCATGGTTCTTTGGAGTGCATCTTGTCTAATCTCATCTAACTCATTAATCTGTAACACTCGTTGTTTCTATGATTCATCCAAATCCATGCCTAATTGTGCTGCCATACGAAAGGTCTTAACTTGAAATTCAATAGGTAAAAGTACTTGTTTTCCATACACTAAATCATAGGGGGTTTGTCTGATAATGTTTCTCCATGTTATCCTATAGGCCCATAAGGCCTCCAAGAGTCTATATGCCCAATCCTTATGATGTAAGTGAATGGTTTTGGTTAAAATGGATTCTAATAATTTATTGGTTGATTCTACCTGGCCATTAGCATGAGGGTGATAAGGTGAATATTTGCAATGTCGGATTCCATATTTCGTAGTGATATCTTTCATTAATTTGGAAGTGAATTGAGTACCTTGGTCTGTGACAATTTCTCTAGGTACACCAAACCGGGTGAATATTTCTTCATATATGAATTCTACCATTGATTTCTCTATAGCCCTAAAGAAAGATTTAGCTTCTACCCATTTGGTGATATAATTCGTGCAAACTAGGATATACTTCTTTTTACGAGACATGGGAGAAATTGGTCCTACAAAATAAAGAGCCCATTTCTCAAAAGGCTTAATCATGACCTGAGGTTGTATGGGAATTTAATTAGATGACGTAGGTCTACCTATTCTTTGAAAACTATCACATCCTTTAACATACTTGGAAGCATCCTTGAAAATGCTTGGCCAGTAATAAATAGAGTGCAATACTTTCTATTATAGTAAAAGCATCCTTGAAAATGCTTGTACTATAATACGACGCTTCTCGTGTGGGGACAAATGATTTGGTAATTTCCCAGTTGCTAAATAATTGGCAATGTCTACAAAGAAAGGGGTTTGAACAGACACAACAAACAAATGTTCATCAGGAAAATTGTCATCAATGGGGTTAGCACCATCATCATATTGAATGCGAGAGAGGAAATCTGCTACTAGATTTTGATTACTAGGTCGGTCAATGATGGTGATGTTAAAATCTTGCAATAGAAGAAGCCATCGAGTCAGTCTACCATTGGTAATTGGTTTATTCATTAAAAATCTAATGCAAGAGTGAGTAGTATGCACAAAAACTTTGTAACCTGTAATGTAATGGCGAAATTTATTAATAGAATAAACTAGTGCCAAAAATTCTTTTTCAGTAACAGTGTAATTTAGTTCAGCAGGAGTCAAATTCTTGCTAATAAAATAAATGGAATAAGGTGCTTGTCCCTCTTTTTGGCCCATGACTCCTCCTATGGTCGTCTCAGAAGCATCGGTGGATATATGAAAAGGAAGGGACCAATCGGGACCCTTGAGTATTGGTGCCACCAATAGTTTAGCTTTTAAAATTTCAAAAGCATTTTGACAAGATTCTGTCCCCTGTAATTATACATCCTTTGTAAGCAATTTAAACATTGGTGCATCTATTTTAGTAAAATTTTCAATAAAGCAGCGGTAGTGTCCTGCATGACCAAGAAATATTCTTACCTCTTTTTGCGTTTTTGGAGAGGGAAGGCCAACAATTACTTCGATCTTAGTAGGATCTACCTTAATTCCTTGGGAGGAAACATGGTGTCCTAAAACTATACCTTATTTTAGTAGCATTTTAAATTTTTCATGACTATGGGATAAATTCATTTCTTGACATCGGATTAGGACCTTCTCAAGGTTGTCAAGATCTTCTTGAAAGGTATTTCCATAGGCTGTAAATTCATCCATGTATACCTCCACACAGTCATGTGTAAGATCAGAAAAAATTCCTAAGAATGCGCGCTGAAAAGTGGCAGGTGCATTACATAAGCCAAATGGAAAAAGTCTATAAGCATATGTTCCCCAAGGGAATGTAAAAGTGGTCGTCTTGATCTTCAGGTGCTATTAAAATCTGGTTGTAACCACTATATCTGTCAAGAAAGGAAAAATATTGTTTACCTGACAAGGTATCTAACACTTGATCAATAAAAGGTAAAGGAAAGTAGTCTTTAAGTGTGGCTTTGTTTAACTCTCTAAAATAAACACAAATGTGCCATTTTCCTGTGACTTTATTTGGGAATACCACTAGAGGAGATACCTATTTACTGTCGGAGATAGGATAGATGAAACCAACATTGAGGAGTTTTTGTAATTCTTATTTTACTATATCCTTTAGAGCAGGATTCATTTTCCTTTGAGGCCGCCTTACAGGTGAAATGTTTGAATCCATATAAATATGGTGAATACAAGTGTCACGGTGTATACCCTTCATATCAGTGTATTCCCATGCAAATTCTCCAACTTTTTTTTAAGAACCTCAAGTAGTTGTGCTTGTTGGTTTTCACTTAATCTTGCGTTTATATGTAGAAACTTTTCAGGGCCAACTTCAGAAGGTATGGTATATGGTCTTGTAAGCTCTTCAATTGTGAAGACACAAGGTGTGTTTGTAAACATTGAGAGAGCCATATTATCTTGGAATTCATCTCCAAAAATATGATCGAATTGAGCAAAATACTGAGGAAAATCTATACAAGTTGTTGAAGAAATAAACTGGTTTAGTACATTCTCAGTGGTCTGCTCCTAAAGTGCCCAGGAGAAATCACTAGGAAGGGAGAGGCCATCAAATTCCTCATCCCTGAAAGAAAAATTTAACCACCATGAATTTTCAGTTATTGGTTGTGTTGGGGGGTATAAAATACGTTTGTGTAGACAACTCATTGGAAATAGTCATCTCTCCATCCCTACATCCTATAAACGAATTTGCAGTAGCGAACCATGGTATTCCCAAGATAATAGGATACCCTTTAGAAGGATCCTTTGATTCTACGACCATAAAGTTGATAGGGTATTCCCATGAGGCTAATGATACAATAATGTCATCCAGAACTCCAGCAGGTTTTACCGTAGTATGGTGTGCTAGTTCTAGGACGGAAGGGGGAGGTCAGAGAAATTTTCCTAACTGTAAAACTTCTAAAACTGCGGTGGTCATCATGCTGATATCGGATCCTAAATAAATTAATGTATTTTCTTTGGCAGTATTGTTTACAATTACAGTCACTACTGGAGATCCTGGATTTGTATATTTTTCAATCCGGGACTGATCTGTCATACATTCAGACATCTCTCCTATAACATGAATTGTGAGGGGGTCTTTTTCCTTCTTCCTTGGGAGTTTAATGCATATTTACTTTATTACTTTACTATAGATTGGTATGTCCTTGATAGATTTTAATAGAGTAATTTTGACACAGATATTCTTTAATTCATTCAAAATTTCATACTCAGGATGAACTACAGGTTTTTTCTATTACTAGTCTTTTTGGAAATGGAGGAACTATTTGCTCCTGAATGGGTTCTTGCAGACGATGGGTGTGTAATGGAATCTTTAGAATGTTCACATCCTCCAAAATGGCATCATTCACGGGTTCATTTCAATCCTCTTCTTATTCATTTTCCTCATGAATAAATGATTGATGACTTGAGTTTGTCATTCACAACTCTTCCAGATCGTAATTGAATCTCATGTATAGATACAGTCGTAATAAGGTATGATGGAAGAGTTTGCAACTCAATGTTGTTAAGAGATTAAGTTAGTTTATTATTTGGGTTAGGTATCAGTTGTGCAAGTACTAATGTTAGTCGAGGAGGGTTTGTATTCTGGAAGTGATGAGGTTGTTGTGTAATGAGAGGAATTGGAGGCACAAATCCAGGTGAAATTTGCTGGAAATTTGTTTGGTGCTGAGGATAAGGATGATTAGGTGCAAAGAAAGGTTTTGACTGAGGGTATGGTTGTCCTCTCCACTCTTGTGACCAATATTGCTGCTGTGGAAATTGAGGAGGAGGGTACTGAGGTGTCCAATTCTACCAACTTGAGGTGTTTCATTATTGAGGTCGTTGATATGGAGAATAATAGAGTGGGGGTTGTGGTGGAAAGTTCTGGTATGTTGGTTGGTCTCTAGATTTCCAAGGAGGCCTCCTAGATGTTTGACCTACATCCCAACTTTTATCGATGGATTGAAACATAGGAAACGACGAGCAATTGTTTGTTGGATGTTCCTCTATACATATGTGACATACAAGATGTTGTTTAATGGACATTCCCTTTGGGGATGTTTGGTCCTACATCTTGGACAAAAAATGCTCATTGCTGCTCGTTCTTCACCCTACCTTTTCTTGGCTTGTAAAGCATCTAGTTGAGAACCCATTGATCCTAAGATATCAGTTTTGAAATTATCCAATAGGTTTCCTAACTCTATCCTTGTAACTCCACTTGAACTGGGAATGTTTCCTCTTTCATTTCTACTATAAGGCTCTTGAAAGTTTTTCCCAACTTCCCCCCTACTTCTAGAATAATTTTTACACATCTCACTAATTTGTGCAAAGGTCTAATGAGAAATATTGCTGCCTTCCATGAGATTATTACTTTCTATCAAGTCCTCGAAGATCCCTTTAAGGGAAATTGTACGTACTGTATCTTCTCAGACGTCACTATATTTTGATTTATGTAATGTATAAACAAACCTTTCAAGATAATCCTCTGGGATTTCATCTTCAAGTTGTTGTATCTTGAATATATCATGTCGAGAGTCCTTAGGTTTGCAATACTCTTGATATTTTCACAAAAATGAGGTTTTATCATCCCAAGTCCTGATAGTGGATTCACCTAATCCCGTGAACCATCTCAAGGAAGAATATTTTAGTGTAGCGGGAAAGAGTTTTAGTTTGTGAGCCTCTTGTAGATAATTATAGCTCCTACAAAGGATATCGAACTCGAACATAAATGTGTCTGGGTCCTCATTAATTTTTGCATAGAAAGTCAGTAAAGAGGAGGGAGGGATGTTTTCATATTTACATATTGTACAATGTCTAAATTAGGAAACCCGAAGGTAGCCTCAGTTCAATTTTCCCCTTCTCCTTTGTCATTTATAACTTCATCATGATCTTCATTCTCTCCCTGTCTCTCCATATAGTTTGGGTTTTTAACGTAAATATACCTAGGAGGCTCCTTTCGAGGTGATAATGGGGCGTCCCAATGTTCTTTTTTGTGAGAGATATTCCTCTATTCAACCGTGTTTTTATTGAATCCTATAGGGAAAGAAGGTTCTACTGTGGATGTTTCAATTTGTGAGATAACTGGATCTACAGAGTTTTGAAAGAGAGCTTTTACTTGGTCAGGATCAGCAAAGTCAATGAAATTCGGATCTCCTACTAGTGAAAAAGTTGTATTATTTGGATTCAAGACTAGTGGAGAGTTAGAGGTTCCTAGTGGCTGATCCTCTTGATATTCCTCGGGAATGAGGTCCTTAGGACCTCCTGCCAAGGTTCCTTCTCCTTCTATGGATTCCCTGGTAATATCTCCCAAGAGAGTCTCCTTAGGTTTTAGGGTAGAACTACTTCCTCCAAGTTTCTTTTGATACCTTTCTTCTGAGTTAGTGGTTGGGGTATTACATCCCTTGTAAAAGTTAGTAGGAATTTCAATAAGTTTTCTTGTCTTAACAAATCTACTGTAAGGATCTCTAAGTCTTCTCATGAAAAACGTAAACTAAAGAAAAACCTATGCTACTACTTATTGCTGGATTTGGGGACACCTATTATAACAGATGCACAGGTTCTTACCTCTCGTCTTACCACTCCCCTGACACCAGCCTATTACTAAACTTCATACACAAATCTATCTATTCTACCTTACAGAACAAGTCCTTGGGAACGACGCCAAAAATTTGGGTGTTATATCGTCTTGATTATTGCACCTAATATTTAATTATCGACGAGGGTTGGTAGGCTTAGACTTGACGCAAAAAAAATGCGAAGGTAGAGGGATTCCTATGGTGTCATGGAAATATTTTAACAAACAAAAGACCAAAAGATATTTCAAAATGAAAAACCGAGTGAAACTCCTAAGAATTCAAATATTAAGGTAATTGAACCGGAACATAATACTAGATCAGAACATAAAAAATACACTACTTTACTCTATAAAAAATTACTAAAGAATAAATATATATACAATACTACTTGTATACAAGAAAAACTACTCTTTCTAGTAAGGTTTATTGAATAGTTTCAAGAATTAATTTATGCAAAGAAAGTTTATATCAGAAACATAACAACAATAATTAGATTAATAATTTATTTTATAAGCAAATAACTCTATACTGAAAAAGGATACTATCAACAACTAATTTTTTAAGTGAAAGACTAGGATGGAAGGAAGACCTAACTTATAAGTAGAAAACTTAATAAAGAAAACTTAATAAGAGAAACAAGTAGAAAACTTAATAAATAAAACTTGATAAAAGAAACAAGTAGAAAACGTAATAGGAATAACTTTAAATTCTATCCTACAAGTCTCTTTCGGTAATCACACAGTGAAAAATGATCAGTCTACAAGGTACTAGTATATTTTCCTAAGGATAACACATTTAATACTAATTTTTACATGAAAATGGATAAATCAATCCAAGGGAATGATTATAAAATAGTACAACAGTATTAGTTAAAGGAATCATAAACAAACAAAAGAAATAAAACATAACATAGCTCAAAACATGTTCAATGTGAAAGGATAGAACTTTCATAAATAATCTAAAATAATCTAACTTTTGGTCTCAATGTTAAATAGAACTATCATCTAACTATTACAGTCAAATCATATTTCAAAAACTAAGGAACATAGCTTAAAACAGGTTCGGAACACATTAAAAACACTAAAAACGAAACGATGGACTGGATGACAGACTAAATTGCAGGTCTGAAATGGGTTTCTGAGTGAGAGTTTAAACAGGTTGTCCGAATGATAGTCTACACAACTAAAATAACATAAAACAACCTAAATGATCTAATCTTCAACTGAATTTGTGCACATGCAAATATAATGCATAGAGGTAGTAAATAAAACTACTTAATGATAAAATTTGACAGTGAAATAATCTTAAACTAATTCATAAATATAACAAAATCATTGCGTATTAAGAAAAAAACTGAAATTTAATTTGAATGAACTTATAACAGAAAGTAAATGAACAAAGTTGAATTTATTTTAACTTGATAAAAGCAATCTATTTTTTCTACTTGTAAAAACGAAACAGTAAAACTGGAAATGAAATGACTGAAAGCAAACTATGTGCGCAACTAGTTATTTAACTTTAGAAACAAAATGCATTACAGGAAGAAATGTTTACAATAATTTAATAAAAACAAACTAGAAATAAAACTATAGTAATTACAAAGGAAATATTACAAAATTACACAAGAAAAGAAACCTCTGGTTGATGATGGGCGCTCTCACCAATTAGGGTTGATGCTTGGCTAACGCTTACTTGAACACAATCATGAACAATAGAACATCAAGCTTCTATTAAAAATACGGAACATAGTTACATAATTCTTCTTAAAAACTGACTGTCTCACTAATGAATTGATCAACTCTTTATCTCTTTGCATGGATGCATTTATATACACAATGTTTATAGAGGTGAGCAATTTGACCCTTTAGTGGTCGAATTCTCTCTAAATTTAGTCAACCATTATGACATCTAACTGATCAAACACCAACACACAGTGTTCTCCTTCTCCTTCGCGAATCGGTTCTCTTCATTGCGTGATGTGGCGTACAGGATTTACTTTGGCGTGGTTGGTGTCGTGGTGTCAAGCAGAGGCAGCGTGTTGGAGATCCTTCTAGAATGGGAGCCATTACATCACCCAAACGCATGGACAATAAATAGTTGCAAGCTTTAACACCCATGAATATCTTATCAACGACATGCGGTTGGAAAAGTGAACTGAACGGTGAGATGGATATGCTCTACGCATATCTAGGATGAATGCGTTTTTTGTTTGTTGGCACGCTAAGGACAATGGTATGCAATAACAATCTCATGCTAACATTTTAATGCCTAGAAAACCAGCCAATGAGTATCGCGCAGTCTAATTAGCGAGTTGGATGGTAAGCTGGACATGCTATGTGCATATCTAGTTGAATGCGTGTTTGCTATTGGCTCGTCCAAAACCTATAACCTGTTAACAAATGCATACATAAATCAAAACACACTCCAAATAATGTCAATTTTAATCTATAAAATCATGAAATGTTAATAATAAACAGATTTTACATAAACCTTAAATTCATTCATACCTGGGGCTGAATAGTGAGCTGCATGACAGAAATTATGCAAAAAGATGACAAAACATATGTTTAAATGCGAAATTTAGCTGCAAAAAATGATGACAAAACTGGTATCAACACAACATGAAAGGTGTGACACCTTCAAATCCTTTCGAAGGTTCTAGATATGCAAATTTAACTCTCAAAAGGGATCTTTGTGTGCTCTTCAATGAGTTACTAGTGATCTCCAACTCATGAGTGAGCCTATCAGATTATTCTTCCTCGTTCTTGAGTGTGCTATGGTACATCTCAACCATCATGAGGATATTATCTCTGTCAGATAGTAGGTTCACATATATATCCTTCATATTGGCCATGCCTTCTTTCAGTGCTATGCACCCCTCCAGAAAGGCTTCTCCTTCCATCTCTCCACCAGAATCTTTCCAACAACATCTTGGCACCAAGGCATTGATGCCAACAAGGTTTTTCAGGGCTTCCATAAGCTTCATTATGTCCTCCTTTATTGATCCACACAAATGATGTGGCTCACAAAGAAGATCCTCCACCAAGGTTTCTTCTTCTAATAGCCGGCATATAGGACCATTTTGCTTGTGGCATAGATCTACAACACAAGACTCATTCTCAACATACAAATCAACCATTGGATTTTCTGCAAAATCACTTCCATGATGTGAAGTGGAGGGTATCTCTGAAGGGTGGAATAACATATGATCTATACAAAAATTAGAAAGCATATTGTTAGCACCTTATCTGTGCTAAATAGAGGAAAGGGTTTTGGACCCATAGGGGAAGGAACAAGGCCTGCAAAATTTTCATGACAAGAAACCTAGGGGGATCCTGAAGGTTGATAAGAATAGAGAGACCCGCGCTAGACACGGTACATCATAGGAAGAAGAAACCAAGGTACAGAGTCATAGACAAGCCCTCTCATGTCTATCATGCAAGAGGAAAGAGAAGGTCCTCATCAGAAGGATGACAAAAGATGAGATTCTTTCCAACGATCATGATGAGGAAATGAAGCAGATCAATGAAAGAGAACCGTTTCGTGAGTTTCAAGTGCCATACAAAGGATCACATTCCAAATTCATGAAATTCATCAAACAACGGTGGTCTCCAACAGTCTAGATTGCAAAGATATTAGATCAGCGACTAAGGTGGATTCTACTGATCTAAGATGCCCTTGGGAGATAATGTTTCAAAGTTCACGAAATGCAATAAAGAGGAGACCTTCTTAACGGTAGAGATTAGCGTGGAAGTAGATCTACGATGAAGATCTTTTTCGCCAGCCATAAGTGCACGAAAGGTATCTCGATTGAAAAGTGTGAAATCCGATAAAGCTCTCCACTCTGCACGGTGGGATGGTAGGAGAGTCTGATATCAACGGTGAAGGTTAAATCCTGGGGGTCAAAGGTGTGTGAGAGACTGTGAAGAGAAGGAGTGATAGTACAAAAATCCAACGATAGACATCACACGACTCAAGAATTTTAGGTCCCAGATCTACGACTAGTATTTCATCCAGTTGGAAAGATGCATGGTCAGATAGGAGAATAAAATAGTATAAAAGTCAGCACATGGATCTAGACCGGTTATTCTTTTGCAGCATCGAGAAGCGAGGGTTCATACTGTGCAGACTGCACCACCTTGGAAAATCTTTTGAAGAAAACTATCAATGAACCTAGTACGTCTTTTCTATATTAAAATATTTTCTCATGGTCGAAACGAAAGATTCGGAGGCTCAAAATCTCGAATTTTAGGAAGTTGGGGAAGCCCTAGTAGATAAAGGCGTTGAGGTCTTTGATACCATCATACTAAATGATAGTATAGAAGCTGCTCAGAGTAAGCTAAGGTCTCTTCAATTGCAGGGAATCGACACTCATGGGGTGTTCAGTTCCTTTTTCTTTTATTTCTCTATTAAGCAAACCCCTAGTTTCCCGGAATTCATAGACTGGTGCATAAGAAATTATTCTCCGTCTGAGTGTGTGATAATGGATGTGTCTAAGTCTAGGTTGTTGTGTCCCATAAATTCCCTTAACATATGAAACACTCTGCTAATCCCTTCTGAGTTTACCCAGATTTCTAGTGAGTACAATGAAGAAGATATACTCTAGTTTTTTCAGAGATCTTCGGCTGAACAAAAAGAGGCTTTTCTCAAAACATGTTTGAAGCCAGAAATCTAGTTGTCAAACCCTCCATTCCCCATTGATTTTTACTTGTTTAATGAAGAGATGCAGTCTGTGATAACCCTAGCAAGCCAGTTATTAGGTATGGACTCAAACCAATTTGTTACCAAACCTTTATTGAGTCTGATATTCACCCTCGGTTCAAGCCAAGCAAGATCAAGAACATTGAGTCAGCCTTCACCACCTGCATGTCTGCAATTTGTTGAATTCTTAGCCAAAAGTGTAAATACCCAGTCGAGTTATTTTCATCAGTTGGGAACCTTCAAGTTCCAATCCTTCCTTATTGTTGCACCTGGAAATTCCACACTTCCCATTAGCCTTTCTTGAAATTCCACATTGATCATTTTCCTTATGAGAAATATGACTTGAGATACCTTGTATGTATTTTTATCATATCTTAAAGGGTTGACACCTTTCCCCTTTTTGCACTGAGCGTTGATGGTGCCTCTCACCATGGGGTAAAAATCATCATTTCCCTTTTTATTTGATAAAAACCTAGGTCGACACATCTGTCCTTTCTAGCAAGAGCGTCGATATTCAAAAAATAGGAAAAAAGAAGGTTTTGGAAGCTTCCATGTGAAATCCCCCATGGTGTCAGTTCCTATATGCTTAGGAGAGGTGGCATTCACTTCCCTCACCTATAGGGATCACATTCTATCCATTTCCCCAAGTCAATCTCATGGTTTGGGCCTATAAATTAATCCTTCATGATCTGAGTGAGGGAGACCAAGAAAAGTACCCTCATGTTGTTGGATTGAAGTCTGATTTAGAGGCAAGGAAGAGCTAGCTTGTGTGTGGAGGGATCTTCATAGTCATATAGGATTGCATATTTTCTCATAGAGATCAAAGCCATCGACATCAAGGATTTTTGGTTTTACTTCTGTTTCTTTCATAATTAATACAAAGACATTCCCCTTTCCTATATTTGATGTATTGATTTTAATTAGATATTATCAGACTCCTTGATCATTGATATAAATAATCAATCTATCATGATGCTCTCATCTTGTTTGTTTGTCTTTTGATCTATTTTGTAGGTATTGAACCATTGCAAGGGCTTTTGGAGAAAATACAAAGAGATCTAGGGTTGAGGTATATTGTGGTTCATGTCATTTAATTTGATTGTTTAAGGAAAGGATATGTTGTTGTGTCTTTTTGTTCTGTGCTTGTGATTTACAATGTAGAGGAACAAACAGTTTCCGCACTAATTGAGAATTCCTTATAACAAATTTAGTGACCATACTAGGGACACTTAATCTGGTCAGATCTAGGAAGATCTAGTTAGATCTACAAGCTTCGGTAACCATTCCATCTATGAAGGTTATTCTATCTCCTTTTAGTCATTTCAGTTAACAAGGTAAGCCTTTCATCTTACTTTTCTTATTATTGCCTTTTTTTCTGAGTGGTTTTCACTCTTTTCAATCCAACTTAGTCTTTTCTAGTTTCTTCTGCAGACCTTTGGCCTTTCAGTCTACTATTTGGGTGGTGCAACTCTCTTTGGTTGACAGAGCATCGATCTCCATAAAGCGCCTTTCATCTTTTTCTCAAGTGTGTCGATAGTGAATTTTTGTAGACTTGACAGAGTGTCGATGGCACTAGCGTGCAGAAGGTAGAAAGCGCCAATCTAACTTATGATGCTCTGGTGCCGACCTCTTTAGTGTGCCGAGGTAGGCCTTCAAAACTTCCTGTAATATTTTTTATTTTCTTGAAAAATGTTATTTTTCAAACTTGTTTAAACTGCTTGCTTCTCTGAAATTTTTCTTGTGTTCTGCTTGCTTGCTTGCTGTCTGAGTTTACTGGTTTTTGCGAATCTGATTCTCGTTTTGAGCTCAATTTCAAAGTCGTTATCTTCTTTGTTTTTATAAAGGAAAGTGAAAAATAGTTCAGTTCTGGATTTTTTGAGAAAGTGTTTGAAAAGTTTTGTTTTGAAAGGAAAACCTATAGCCTCCTTCTAGAGTTAGTTTTCTTTTAAAAACTGATTTGTGTGCCTCATATTTTCCATAAAAATACAAAAAGAATCATGTTATTTTCCTCTTGGTTATGCTTAAGAAAATTTCATTTTCATTTGCATGAGTGATTTAGAAGAATAGGTCTTTTGACATTGTAGCAAAAACTAATTTTGCATGCACGTTAGAGGCTCTGTTTTCTTTCATGCAATTCAGAGACTTTTGAGTGCTTGTTTGAAAAAGATTTGTAATTGAAAGAATTCTCTTTTGCATCTCTTGATTAATATCTTGTTGTGACTACTGAATGTGGCATTTTTTGGTGTGTTTTTGAAAGAAAAGAAAATGTCTCTTCCTTACCCTAATTAGGTCTCATCAAATTCAAAGAAGTGCTTTTGCATATAGATTTAATTTGCATTATTGGAGACAACACCTCACAAAAATTCACCTAATCATTCAGATAAAAGTAATGGTATCTTTAGGTTAAAATTGTATATAAATTTGAGTGATAGGTTAGTGACATGTTTGGGTGTCATAAAATGCAACAGTTGTCGTTAATTTGTCTGCACTACAACCTGGGAATCACGTGGTTCTTCCATGTACCATCAGTATATTGAATGAACTTTCATGCACCCTTGAGGTATATAGAAAGGTACTTCATGTACTCGATTGTATATCAGAAGGCCCCTTGTGAATGGTTGTGCATTAGACAACAATACTACCGATTTGAGCTCCCACGTAGCTTGCGTATATCGAGAGACCCCACTAGAATTTCTTATCCAATCGAGAAAAACCCTTTGGCCATCTTGTTTTAAGCAATACACTGAAAACAACATTCGAGGAGATTACTACGCATGTTCCCTTGAGCTATATCGCGAGGTGCACCTTCTTGACAATCCTAGTGAGAGACTGACTATTATGAACCCTTCCTATCACTTAAGAATGCTTGTGACCTTTAGCTCTATGTAGGTTTGTTTGTGTGGATTTTAATCCTTTTTTGAGCTATATTAGAATAATTTTGGCCACCACCATGGCTGAGCAACTTGCGAGGTGTCAATCCCATAGGTTTCATGGTTTACCTCTTGACTCTCTTCCTGCCATGGAAGGATAGGAAGGGGTAACCAGGGAATGACCAGCTTCGGCTGAAGCTTGTCTGGAAACCACTCTTGCTACTGAACCTAGAGAAGAGTTCTTAGTTTATAAAAACCCTTTGGTCCAGCTGACTCCTAAAGATAACACATCCTTTCAATTTCCAATGGAGAGTCGACCTGGCTCATCTGATTGGATTGGTGGTCATCCACCTGATGGAACTACAGGGGTAGAATATGTCCCAAATGCTCCTTTCTAGAGAACAACCCTAGGAAAAAATATTGTTGGATACAGAATTGCTACCACTTAACTGGATCCTGATGTACTTTCTCCTTTGAGAATGAGGTTCAAAATGATCTGTCGAATGAAGAATTTCTCCAAGAATCTTTCAAGCGTACACATAGGCAGTGTGCACAGTCCGAAGAACTTAAAAGGAGAGGTACATCTCCTCATCCCAACCCTTCAAGAACCACACCACCTGGATACCGTGCCCTTTCATTAGCACATGTAGCTCAACTCCTGAAATTACCAATTCAAAATCTTGTTACGCAGAACCCAGTTTCCACCCCATCTCCTGTTAAATTTTCATATGCTTAACTAAGATATCAGTATATCATTTCATTTTTCATAATAAAAGCATATAAAATAGGATCACTGAAAGAAACAACATCACAAGAACAACACAGATTTATCCTGGGAAAACCCTAAAGGTAAAAACCCAGCAAAAGCTTCCTCAATATAGATGCCCCAAAAAGGGAAAAAGGTAA
>LPNX011000416.1:194691-220087 GCA_001517045.1 Pseudotsuga menziesii
TATCTCATAAGTGAGGAGCACTACACCTCTATTTATATTCATCTATTCACTTAAAGTTTACTCAATTAACACGTCGGCTTAAGTTAACTCATGTAGGCTCGAGTTACACATGTAGGCTCAAGTAACCATACTGGGGTGCTGATGACCCACCTTTACAATTTGAGGGGACTGCCTCATGACTCTTATTAGTTCTTTCAATTAGGAGCATCAGGGTACAATGAAATACAAATGGTTCTCCTGGTTGGACCATCGGGGACCACAAAAGATACATAAAGAATATTCTTTGAAGTTACAATATTTCAACATCTCCTTGTCATAATCCGATTAAAACACCCTCTCCTAGTCAGAATTCCCCATTTATTCCAAAATATTCTACACATGGGGGGAAACCTCTATTCCAAACTTCATTTCCTACTGGAGGGACTATTTCTAGCATGGCGAAAAACTTACCTACTATACTTCCAACAACAAACTACCCTCCTCCCAGTTCCACTACAGTTGTTCTTCCTTCTGGTCAGCGAGGGACCTCATGGGTCCCAACTACCATTACTCCAATTTCTTAGGGATATACATATCCCAAGAATCAACCCCCCCCGAATCAATTAGATTATAAACCTATTCCCCCAGGGGGAGCCTATCCCATAGTTCCCTACCCTAGAAATGCCTTTGTACCAAGGAGACAACCGAATTGGTCCAATGTTCCATCTTATAGAGGAGCTTATGTCCCTACTGGTAGAGGATATGGGCCTCCACATGGAGGACCACCGCCTGGAGGACCTCCTAGAGGACCTGGAGGACCTGGAGGAACTAGTTTACCTTGAGGATCTAGAGGATCCGGTGGATCCTACGGACCACCACCTGGTGGATCTGGTGGATCTGGTCTTGGTGGACCTAGTGGATCTGGTGGACCACCACCTGGTGGGCCTGGTAGATCTGATGGGTCCAGTGGACCACCACTTGTTGGACCCAAAGGATCTGATGGAACACCACCTAGTGGACTTGGATGACCTGGCGGATCGGTAGGATCTCAAGGAACACCCCCTAGAGGCACGCCTCCTTCGGGTAACCATTCATCTGGGGGACTTTCAAATAACCAATAACCTAATCAACAAGCCTCGGGGTCATCATCCATACGTATTTATCAATCTGCCTATGGTCCTACTGGTCAACAAATTCCATATCAGTACTACCAGTACCTGCAACCCAATCAACAATCACCATTTTTGGCAAAATTATATTTTCCATATTTGTCCAGATTGATTAATGAACCAATTCATCATGACCCCTCGTGGCCTTTTATTATGTTCAAATTACCTTCAGATATTCCTAAATTTGATGGTAAACCTGGTGAATATCCTAAGAACCATGTGACGACTTTTCATCTATGGTGCTCATCCAATTCTTTGATGGATGGTTCGATTCATCTTTGAATATTCTAAAGAACTCTCACAGGCATTGCTTCCAAATGGTATATAGAGCTACTACATCACTCTTCTTAGGATTTTAATGCTCTATCTATGGATTTCTTAACACAATTTTAGTTACCCATCTGGTATGAAACAGGTATAGACCTGTTGACCTCACTTCAATAGAAAACATCAACCCATATCTCCGATCATATCCATGAATCAAGAAGAATATGTAGGTTAATCAAGGCTCCCATTTCTGATCAGTTACTGGCTGATTGGTTTACAAAGTCTTTACTTCCACCCATTGCTAGAGATGTCACCATGGGAGGCGCTGTTACTGAGGAGTAGGCTAATAGCTGCGCTTAGTACCTCGATTTGGTTTATTCCTAATCAAGCACTTTGTATGATTTGATTCCTCATGATCCTTGACCCACAAATGATCCATCAAGACCCACAGCTTAACCACCCATTGATGGCATACTTGGTTCAGTTCAGACACAAATGACGACAAAATTTTCTAAGAAGAAAAATCAAGCTGCCCCACCAGCAAGTCCACCTTCCAAAACTACACCCTTTCCTGTTGCTTCTACTGAAGTAAATGCAGTTCAATCCACTGAAACTTCTAGTGGAAAGAAGAAAGGGAAAAATAAATTGAAAAAACCTGATAACCAACAGGAGGGTAATAAACCACAGAATTTAGATGTTGATTCAAAAAATAAAAGAAAGGTAAAATATCCTTGTTTAATCTATGGGGGAGATCATTTCACTAAGGAATGTCCTTGTCAAGAGGAAGTCAGAAATTTTTTGAAAACTTCACCCACCCCCACAGTTCTTAAAGATCCTTTCCCCACCCAACAACAATTAATCGATCACCAATCCTTGCATGGGTCATCTTCATCTACTGATGAAGTTATAATGATGTCTAGCGAATGGTTAACTTAAACACAAGATCACATAGCTATGACCTCCCTCCAAAAAAGAAATATGATGAAGTTCCACCTGAAAAACCTTTAGCTTCCATAGCTCCTCCTAGTAACGGTCTTCACATTGAAAAACCCATTCCATAAGCAATTTTCTGCCCACCCAAGGGTACTCTTCGTAAGTCCATTATCAACCCTAACGCACGTGCTTCCCAATATTATAACATAGTAGAAGATTTGGCTCAAGCACCCTACGCTATGTCGACGTTAGAAGTACTCCAAACCTATCCCACCCAACGGGAAAAATTACTTACTGCACTTGGATCTATGGATCCTGAAAACAATAACGTCATCACTTTCAAACTGGATGATTTTAAAACCCGGCTCTCACACCAATTGGCTTTTAATATATCCACTAAAATTGCTTGGAAGACCATTCCTCATACTATTTTGGACAAGGGAGCCTATACATCAGTCATGTCTTTATCTTGTTGGAGAGCCATTGGTTCTCCTGAAATCAACCGTTCACCTACCACGCTTAAGACTTTTGATCACCATGGATTTCAACCTTATGGATTAATACCCACCATCCATGTTGAAATTGGGGGAAAGTCAGTCTCTATTCACATTAAAGTCGCTGACGCTCATTTGGACTATAACCTACTCCTAGGTCATAACTGGTTTTATGCTATGAAGCTATAGCATCGAGCATTTTTTAGACCATCTAGTTCCTATTCCAAGGAAGGATTGTCACTATAGACCAGTTAGATTTCATCACACCAATTTCTATCACCAATTATGAAAATAGCGTTCCGCTTCTAAATATCCCACAGTATTAGGACATAAGAGTAGGCCTTATCAAAGACTCATCGCTCATGGGAGTCTTCCCATTATCTAATCCTCCTCCTGCTTCACAAACTGCATCTATCAATATGATTTCTAACACTTTTATAGACAAAGGAAAATCAATTGCTGATGAATCAACGTCTCTTACCCCTTTTGAAGAAGTTTATAATGCTATCCAATCCACCAGTGATTATGTCATCAACGACCATTTGTTGGTGGCCTCAGATTGTTATTGCCTACCATATTATTTTGAACCCCCCCCCATCGCTATATTATCTTTCACATACACTTCCCACAGATGAATCCATTATGGAAGTCATGTCAATAGACGAGATGCCCTGGAAAGACCATCATCATCAATCTTTTTTCCTTCCCCCTTGCCATATGGTAGAAGAACACTTTTCCATAGCTGTTTAATCTAATATAACCGCGGATAGTCAGTCTCCCATCCTCACTCAGGGTGTAGAGTCTGAAGGTAATCTATGTAATATTACAAAAACCATGCTCGTGGACATATCAGTCAAACGAGGCATTTTAGAGAACATTTATATAGGCCATAACTCTTCACCTTCCGAGGTTCAATCATAAACAACCTTGTTTAAGGAATTTTGAGATGTTTTCACTTGGACATATGAGGAAATGCTAGGTATTGATCCCTCCATCGTTGTTCACAAGATCAAAACCTATCCTAATGCCAAACACATCCACCCGAAACTACGACAAGTTCATCCACGAAAAGCAGCAGCCATTAAAGAAGAAGTTGAAAAACTTCTGAAGGATGGTTTTATTTACCCCGTACCTTTAAATAAATGGGTGTCCAACATAGTCCCTGTGAACAAAAAGAAGAGAACTATTAGGGTGTGTATTAACTTCAATTATTTGAATAGGGCTTGTCCAAAAGACAATTTCCCTACTCCCTATATCGATCAAATAATCAACAACTGTGCCAGAAGCATTATTTTTTCCTTCATGGATGGATTCTCTGGCTACAATCATATTGAGATTCTACCGTCTGACCAACATAAGACGGCATTTATTTTCCCATGGGGAACCTTTTCCTACCGCAAATTGCCTTTTGATTTGAAAAATGTTCGCGTGACATTCCAACATGCCATGTCATATGCTTTTCATGACATCAAACATGTTGCGGAACCTTATCTTGATGACCTTCCTCCTCATTCCAAGTAGAGGGATATCCATGCCGATCATTTGAGAGCTATTTTTCTTAGGTGTCGTCATTTCAGTATTCGTCTAAATCCCCATAAATGTGTTTTTTGTGTAGAAACTGGTCGACTCCTTAGATTAATTGTTTTTAAAGATGGAATCCGTATCGATCCCTTGAATATTGAAGCTATTCCTTCCCTACCTGCCCCAACGAATATAACCAAACTCCAGAGTTTGCAAGGGAAGGAAATTTTTTTACGTCATTTCATCTGCAATTACACAGAAAGGACACATAGTTTCATGAGGTTCCTTAAAAAGGATACACCTTTTGTTCGGAATGATTTTGTGCAACGCGCATTTGAAAATCTCAAGCATGCACTTACCCATGCACCAGTGTTGCAACCACCCAATTATACTAAGGATTATTCCTTGTATGTGGCTGCTTCCTTGTCTACCATAGGCATGGTCCTTGTCCAAACAGATTCACACGATTAAGAACATGTGAGATACTATGCCAGTAAGACTCTCCTAGACTCTGGAGAGTCTTACACATGTGGAGAAACTTGCTCTGGCCACAGTCATCATGGTCCAGAATTTTCGTCATTATATCTTGCTCCACACCACCACTTTCTATGCCGACTCTAACCCAATGTACTATGTACCAAGACATCAAGTTCTTGGGGGAAAATACTCATGATGGATTTTCATTCTCCACGAATTTGAGTTGGAGTTTGCGAAAAGTACTTCCAACTTGAAGTCTCTCATTTTTGTAGAGCTCATATGTGACCTTCCACATACTACAGAGAATACAGAGCCCATTGAATCATTACCTGATGAATCCTTGTTTCTCATTAGTACGACTGACCCTTGGTATGGATACATCATTTTATATATCCAAACTTTACTATATCATTCCACCGCTTCTCGCGATGAACGTCATCGCATTTCCCACTAGGAAAAAAGCTATCTTATCCTGAATGATACCCTATACCGCCGTCGTGTTGAATACATATTACGGTGTTGTATTACACATGAAGAGGATGATATCATTTTAAATTATTGCCACGCTGGAGCTTGTGGCAGTCACCTATCTGGGTTGGATACTGCCTAGAAAATCTGGCATGTAGGGTATTTCTGGACCTCTATTTTTAAATATTGCATTGAAACAGTCAAGATATTCCCTCCATGTCAAATTTTCACTACAAATAAATGCACCCATCCAGCTCCGCTCCATCCCGTTGTAACCATTGGACACTTTGAAAAATGCGGAATAGACTTCGTGCACTGTAGACCTACCTCAGCCGGGGGACATGGCTACATAATGGTGGTTGTGGACTATTTTACAAAATGGGTTGAGTCTATGCCCACATATGCCGAATATGGGAAAACAACTGCAATATTCTTATTCAACCATATCATTGTTAGATTCGGGAGCCCTAGGGCCATTGTGACCTATCACGGATCACATTTTAAAAACAAAATGATGGCAGAGCTCAGCACCAAATTAGGGTTTCATCATGACAACTCTACACCTTACTATCCTTAGGCCAATGGTCAGGTTGAAGCTATAAACAAAGTGTTAAAAAACAATGCTTTAGTGGATGGTAGGGAAGGCCAAGTTAAACTAGCATTTGAATCTATTCTCTGCACTCTAGGCCTATAGGACTACTGTCAAAACTTCCGCCGATTTTACGCCATTCCAACTAGTATACAGCCAGGAAGCAACCCTCCTAATAGAATGTGAGATCCCCTCTTTAAAACTTGTTGTAGAACTATTACCCAACACTAACATAGATGAAGAAAGATTCCTGTATCTAAAGAAACTTGACAAAACTCGACATGATGCTGCCTTAGCCAATGAGGCACATAAACGACGAATGAAAGTTCAATATGACAGGACTGTTCAACCCCGTTCCTTCAATGAAAGAGACCTAGTCTTGACTTATGACCAAACGCATGACAAGCTGGGGGTAGGAAAATTTGAGTCTATGTTGCATGGGCCCTATATTGTTAATCGTGTTTTAGAGAAAGGGGCATATGAGTTGGTTGACTATGATGGGATACCTTTGGGAGAGCCCTGAAATGGGCTCTACCTCAAAAGATACTATGCCTAGGTTATCTAGCATAGGGTCTTTGTAATTTTTTTTTATAGTTTGTTGTGTGTCTTAGGTTTGAAAAGTTTGTCTTTTGTGTGATTTAAAATGTGTTTTTCATAAAACCCTACTTATGTATGTTTTTTGTCTGATGGACAGATGACTACTTTCATTGGTTTTGCCGACGGTGCTAATTGATATACACTTAACCTTGCATCAGTAGCCTAGCTACTATACTATCCTACAAGTGATCTGGTGAGTTTAGGGGGTATTCTTTTAGGTCCCTCCACCAACAATCTGGCGGAATACCAAGCCATGATTGGATTTTTGACGGAATCCCTAGCTAATGATGTAAGGAAGATTAGGGCTTACCTAGACTCCGAACTAGTTGTTCAACACCTTAATCGGGTCTACACCGTCTAAAATCCCATGCTTCTTTGTAAATTCCGAAGAGTTAGGTTGTTAGCAAGGTCTTTTGAGCAGGTTACATATCAACATATTCCGAGACATATAAACGCTGTGGAATATTCCCTAGCTAATTATGTCTTAGATTGGTACATTGCTCATATTTAAAAAGTCCATTTGAAACATAAACACTATACATGTAAATTCATAAGTAGATAATCATCTCACACATCACATTTGCCACACACATAACTGTAAATATAAAAAGTTTTTCATATATATATAAAAAATGTAGCATCGAGATACAAAAATGGGCTAAAGCATCTAACTTTCAGTGCCCCCATAATTCAAGACTGTAAAAAAGTTCAGAATATAGATATACATAGGGAAAAATATGAAGCTTCGAAGCTTTCAATAGTACATATACAAAAAGTGAATATCAAAGCGAAATAATCCTCATCCTAGTGCTGCTCATGATAGCATGCGATAGCTTGAGCCACTCTTTGGAGTAGACTAGAAAATCATCCAGAGATGCCTATAGTATGGCATTGATAACCCCTAGGGACCTCATCAGTATTCATGTTAGGGATACCCATAGTCAAATGCTGTAGGTTCTCCTCAAGATCTCCGAGCTCTTCATCAGCCTCGGAGCGATATAACATCATGTCCCTAGTACTTGCTGTCCTAGAAATGGGTGACATCCCTGTCGGATGTACGGGTCCAATATCTGGATGGAAATTTTTTCACTTATCTCAGTACTACAAAATAAAAATGAAATAAAATAAAAAAACTAAAAACACAGTGGATAGTGTATTTTCTTACCTTGGTCATCCCATACTTCTCCCTTGGGAAATGTAAGCTCTGGGTTGTCACGGAAATATGCTCCCTCATAGCCCTAGTCCTCAATCATGAGTAACTGGTTTCAAAACTATTGGAAGAAACCAGATCCATAACTAACTTTGGGTCACCCATCACCATGGTGGGGCATGACCATAACCCATGCAAGCATCATGGGATCCTCAGGGTCAAGCCTACTAATAGTCACCTGTGGTCTCATATGGGGCACCTGCTGTAAGATAAAATATATTATCATAGCTCCATAGCCAAACTACTTTAGTGTTCCTCTCTTGCATTTGTTCGGTTGATCTTTGTGACATACCAGCATGCCTTCACACCAGTTGAAGATAGTTGGCTCCATACACTGCAAATCATATAACATATGTGATCTAGTGGTAAGATGAGAAGACCTAGTTCCTACCACTTTTTTGATCATGTATACCACTGTCCTCAAAGGACGATCCACTATGGACTAGATATGTAGCTTCCCGAACTAGGAATTCGTACCTAATGCACAGTACTGGTTGATCAAGTCATCTAAAGAGGTCTCTCCTCTTTGTGCCCTAGATAGAACTACTGGAATTCCTCTCTTGGATAATTCGGTCAGAAAATAGATGTCCTCAATCTCTATGGATAGCATGTGGATCCCCACCACGAAATGATGCTGGTTAGGATCCCACATCCCTATAATATACTCCAGTAAACGGACATCGACTTTCATACCTGGTACCCTAAAGTACTTTAGGATCTCGCATTTCAGTAGAGCCTCCATGGTGGATGGATCGCTGACATCCTGGAAGTCTGGAACTTCATGTTTCCTCTATTTTCAAATCACTGTGATACCAATACTATATTTCACCAGCAACACACGAAATTAATATCAGAAACCACATGATGCTTGATAAGGAAAAAGCAGTTAAATGATAAAATTGAACAATGTAAAGGGTAAAAGTTTGATTTTTTGTTGGGTTAGGGTTTTATTTTTCCATATTCAGTGGCTATGCCACCTACTGGTTTTTCCCATAGAGTGCCTACGGCGCTGCCAGTTTTGGCACACAGAGTGTCGATGGCCGACACTCATGTCGGCTGTGGACAGAGTGCCTATGGAGCCTCTGTCCCAGCTTGACAAAGCACCGTCACATGCTCTGTGCGAGCACTAAAAGGCCTTTCGACTTGGAAGTTTTTCCCAAATTTGGTTCATAACCCTTCTAGGATGGTTGAAATTCTCCTATCAAATAAAATTTCCTAAATTACCCTATACTTTGGCTTTAAAACAAGTTAAAAATCATTTTTTGGGCATGAGTTAAACAATGGAAAAAGAAACAAAAACCATTTTTTGAACAAGAGATAGGAAAAGTCAATATCCTTACTTCTTCCAAGCAAGATTGAAAGGAAAAATGGATGAAGGACACTTGCCAAAGCACCAATAGATGCTCCTCACTCTTACTCCAACCACCAAACTTTCACAATGGTAAAAAAAAATGGTAAAGAATTTTTACCATGCCCTTCTATTTATAGATAATTTGGAAATTTTCAAAAGTTTTCTATAATTTATTTAATTTGAAGTCCAAATTATTTCATTAAAAGTGGGTTTTTACTTTTTTTTTTGTATAGTTTTGGTAAGCTGGATTTTAATGTGCTTTTTGAAGTTTTTCAGGGCAACATTGAGCTTATGGCTATGATATAATCTATTTTAGTCTTTTTCAAGCTTGGAGTTGAAATGAAAAAGTATTGAGCATCTTTAAATACTTTTCACATGGTCGTTAAAACCCCAGTAAAAGAGTGTCGAGTATACTTTTTCACTTTTTCAGACTCATTAAAAGTGGATTATGAAAAAGGAACCCCGTCACAGAGTTATACCTAGGCTCTTTTCAGTCTCCTTAAAACACAAAAATATTGCCAAGCGAACGTGTTATGTTCACGATTGTAAAAGAATCCGAACGGTTGACTAGTCGGGGGTAGGTTATCTCTTTTTTGGACCAGCTAGCCTTATTTACGAAAAATGAATTTTTGGAGTCTTTTTAGTCATTTTAGACTCTCTAAACATGAAACAAAAAATGGGTTTTCTTTAGTCAGACTCGTAAAACAAAAAGCGATGAGAGACACTATCTGGGAATGAACCCCTCCTTTCTCAAGTTCGTAAAACATATGAGAATGGACTCATCACTTGATGAGCTAGAATGAGTGTTGTCACCCTCTTTGAACTCGTAAAAATGAAAACAGGCACTCATCTTTTGGGATGGGGAAATTAATGGAAAGGGGAATGGTTTTCATTTGTATTTGTGGCAGTCCAGTCTACAGTCCACCTTTGAACATGGCACCTATTTGCATTTGCATATCTGAATAGTTGGGTATTCATCTTGTCTCCGAGTCAATCCACTTTTGTGAGTCACCTGATTCCTTTGATTCAATTCAAAGAATGCTTCGTCATATTCCTTGCACTACACTTGGTTTTGGTCTCTTCAATTCAATGCTTCCAAGTCATTTGTCATGCCTCAAATTGTTCAAAGGATGTCTCTCTAGAAAATAACTCATTAGTAACTTTATCTATCCCTAAATTCAGTCATGTCTAAGTCAGTTTCATCACTCCAAATCAATTTTTGCTCCTTGTTTTGTGTCACTGATGTGGGAATCATCATGGCCCTCCTGTGACAAGTTTATTCTTGTCGACTTCAGCTCACTATCCAGGAACTAGACCTAGAAACCCAGTCAAGTACCTTGAAGCCTACATGCCTCAATGGCAGGTTTCCTTGCTTTCAATAGTAGGTTTTCATCAATTACCTCTAATTGAGAGATTATATCAAGTGTTCAACTTCAAAACATCTATTCACACCTTGGGAATCATGGAGAATATACTTAGATACCTTGGAAATCATTGAAATTAATGGTGATCTCCCTCGTACTTGTTAACAGTTTTCATCGATGACTGGTAATCAAGTAGTTTCTACTGTGTTCGATGTCATGACATTTATTCACATGGTTAGAATCATATCAGTTGGGGATTGGAATGAAGACCCTGGGTTGAGAGGCCTCACCATTATATCTTCCTATACTCAGGTTGCGTTTGGAGATGAGTGAAAGTATTGACACAGATCCACATTGTATGTTTGGTGGTTGTGTTCAATATTTGATATTTTATGACATGGATCTACCCTGTATGTCTTGTAGCCATGTTCTATCATTTACATAAGTTGTCTATGGATCTACATTGCATTTTTGGTAGCCATGACATAGTCATCATCATAGATATGTAGTTTATTGGTTTGCATCTATGATTGGTTTGGATGGAGTCAGTTATTAGTCTTATGTCAGTTATAAGCTTATCTCTCATTACCTATATACCAGATGGATATCTTGCAAACTATTTCACCTATCACTTCCTTCTATCTTCATACTTTGTGGGCCATTATGTTGCACCTGAAAATTCCACACTTCCCATCAACCTTTCTAGAAATTCCACATTGATCATTTTCCTTCTGAGAAATCTGACCTGAGATACCTTGGATGTCTTTTTTCCATATCTTAAAGGGTCGGTGCCTTTCCCCTTTTTACACAGACTACCGATGGTGCCTCTCATAGTGGGCTAAAAAGTGTCATTTCCCTTTTTCTTTGATAAAACCCTAGGTCGGTGCTCCTGACCTTTCTACCAAGAGCGTCGATGGTCAAAAAATAGGAAAAAAGAAGGTTTTGGAAGCTTCTATGCGGAAGCCCCTATGGATTCAGTTCCTACATGCTTGGGAGAGGTGGCATTCACTTCCCTAACCGATAGGGATCACATTCTATCCATTTCCCCAAGTAAATCTCATAGTTTTGGGCCTATAAATGAAGCATTCATGATGTGAGTGAGGGAGGCCAAGAAAAGTACCCTTATGTTGTTGTATTGAAGTCTGAGTTAGAGGCAAAGTAGAGCTAGCTTATGTGTGGAGATATCTTCATAGTCATAGAGGATTGTAGATGTTCTTGTAGAGATAGAAGCCATCAACATCAAGGCTTTTTGGTTGTACTTATATCTCTTTCCTAATTAATACAAATACATTCCCCTTTCCCATATTTGATGTATTGATTTTAATTAGATATTTTCAGACTCCTTGATCACTGATATAAATAATCAATCCATCATGATGCTCTCATCTTGTTGTTTGTATTTTGATCTGTTTTGCAAGTATTGAACCATTGCAAGGGATTTTGGAGAAAATACAAGAATATCTAGGGTTGAGGTATATTGTGTTTCATGTCATTTAATTTGATTGTTTAAGAAAAGGATATGTTGCTGTGTCTTTTTGTTCTGTGCTTATGACTTATTGTGCAGAGGAACAAATAGTGTTCGCACTGATTGAGAATTCTTGATAACACTTATGAAGATGTTTTTGAGCTTCAATGATGATGACTTGCATCTCCCGGAAATGGTTATGAAAGACTACATGCACAAGGATTATTGCAAGTTCATGAATGTCCTCATGGCACCAGTATATGAAGGTCCTCTTCCAAAAGAGGCTCCCAAATGTCCTACTAGAGATGAAACACCTGCTGCAGTCATCCCCTGAAAGAAGAGTTGGAGATTGGTTTCTCTCAGAAGACAATACAGTGACCAGGTTCTATGGGTTTACTCGTCATCCATACATCCTACCAACATTCTTGACATTAAGGATGTTTTCACTAGAGCTAATTAGGCAAAGGCTGACAGCCGAAGATGAACACTTTCTAAGCTTTAGGAATCTTGCATATCTTAAGTTTCCATGGGAAGTTGGTCCTTTTACTGTTAAAAGAAAATGATCCTTACCAATGGCCAAAAGTTTGCTCAGAGAGAAAGGGTTTCTGATGGAGGCCACAATTAACTACGACCCTCACCAAATCATCTCTAACAGAAGGCAAGCGAATAAGAACAATCCATTCGAGCATGTTGAAGTGGTAGGTTTGGTGGAGAAGGAAAATTGAATGAAATACCCTGGAGAGACTAACTTCGATGAATATATTCCACAAAAGTCAACCTCCTCTACATAGGCAGGTTGTTCCCCCCAGCAAGACCTCTCCAACATTGTGGTTGCGGCCACATAGATCACCCCTTTGGAAATCCTGTCTGAGAAAGGGAATAAAAGAGAGTACCCACATGCCATGGATATAGATGAAGGGGATATGGCTAGAACATCCAAGAAGTAGAAAACTGAAGAACCTGATAAACTTGTGTAGAGTGCCAAGGCTAAGGGGAGAAAGAAAACTATGAAAGTTAAAGGTCTGAATTTTGAAATTCAAGAGTATGTGTTCATAAGTGTTCCTAAAGAGGTTGTAAGTAAGTATAAGTCTAAAGCCTAGCTGCTGGAAAAATACAGAGAAGTTGGTGAAAAATCCTTTGAAGAAATATTGAAGTTATGTGACGAAGTGGACAAATTGTCAAGGGAGAGTACCTCTTTGGCAACTGTCAGAGACCCAACCAGGGGCACATTGAATTGGCCGTGATCATAGGAGACAAAGTAGCTGAGCTAAAGGTAGATCCAGAAAGGGTCCCCAAGACTTACATGATTCACTTAAACCAAGGGATAAGTGAATTCCTCTACACCGATTTGATCCAATGTGCCTTGCAAATATCCAAACTAACAGCTGGTAAGAAAAGAGTTGAAGAGATGCTCCAAAAGGAGAAGGTGGAGAACAAGTCTTACCATACCCAGATTAGGAAGCTCTAGGTATATATATTGGTGGTAGACATCCTAGGAGATAAAGGTACCTCCACACAAAGGCTACTAAAGGACAAGGAGGGCATAATCCCACTATTGAAGAAAAAGCTAGACATCCCTGCTACTCGACTTATACAAACTGTTGAATTGACTGAAATTGAAAACGAGAAGAAGGCCTTAAGAACCGATTTAACTGATTATAAGGCTATATTACTTAAGTAGGAAGAAAGGGAGAAATAGTGGAAGAAAGACGTAGAGCACTGGGTTGGGAAAAAACAAGCCTTCGAAGCAAAGCAGGCAGAATTGGAAAGAGAGTTAAAAGAATTAAAGGAAAAGGCTCAGGAATAGCCAGTGCCTGTGGCTCAATCATCTAAGATATATGGTGTTGAATCCCTCTCCCAGGACATGTCCCAGGTAAGCCTCAAATCTCTATAAATCACTGGCCTAAGAAAACAAAATCAGGACCTGCTGGACATGGATAATGTCAAAGAAGGATTGAGAAAGAACTTGGAAGAGCATTGTAAACAATTGGAGGATAAGAACAACAAATTAACCAAATAGGATTTAGGCCATGCATCTCTTATATGGGAAAAAAACCTCATCTGGGACATGATAACAGTAAGAGAAAACAAATTATTACCATACTCAGATTTTATCCAAGATAAGGAAAGTGTCGTACAGGCGGCCAAAAAACACGTCTACACAGTGAAGTTGGACCTGCACAAAAGGCCCTTGGACACAGCTGAAGGCACAATCAGTTTTCTGAACAATTTGATAGATGAACACATCAAACAAGGAAACATCGAAGATAGGATTCCAGTCATCACATGGGCCAAAATAGTGGTTCCAAAAAACCTCCACTTAAATATGGTCGAGGCAAAATGGAATTTCATGCACAAACATGCTGACAACTTTGCTGCGTTGTTTAAAAATTTGGTCCAAAGGGGAATCCCTTTATTTTGGGAAGAAAAGGGACCAATGCTTCCCCAAAAAGAGTATTATGATAGATTGGCTGAGTGTAGGAAAGAACACAGGAAATTCAAAGACATGGCCCAGTAGTCGCTTTCAGGAAAAATCGTTGTCGAAAAACTGTATAGGGAATTCGAATTATTATTTGATTTCAAGGTTTTTTGCACAAGGTTACCAACACCTTCCTATATAGATAACCTAGAGCTCGGATTATTGATGAGAGAAATAGTAAAGTTGGAGACACCGACGATTGACCAATGGAAAGTGATTGAAAACTACAGCAAGTCCAAACACAGGTTACACCAACGATGATAGGCTCAAGCCGCGATCAGAACCGAAGATACAAGTGTGAAGTAATCAGGTGAGCTATGATTTTGAAGACATAGCATATCTTGAGGTCCAACAGATATGTTACCCTCATCACTTTTTGTTTTATGTCTCCCATGGGAAGATGCCATGATACATTTTGTTGAGAATTTGTTGCCAATTTTGTAACTAATTTTGGCCCCTTTTTGAGGTTGGTATCGAGGGACCAAACACTATAAATATGCTCCTCACAGAAGGAGAAAGGTTTGTTGGTTGGAACCTATTAGATTATTTTATTTGTGATATTTTGATTTATTTTCAATACAAGTTATAGAGTCGAATGCTAGTTATTTTAATGCAAGAATTCTTATGTGCTTCTTAATTACAGTCTATAATTTTCCTTTCTTCATGTGCATGTGATTCCTGTTATTTCTTTACATTATGTTTTCTTCATGTTTTAGACTCAGTGTATAATGGTTCAACATTTATACTCATATGCCTCAGTCGTTGTCTCCAACATCCACCAAACGTTTCTTCTGAAATTGGTGTAGAATTCATCCTTGCAGTGCTCTACACTAATGGATTATCAACATTATGCCATTCCCACCAAACCCAAAACATATTGACCGTGATCGAAGTACTACCTTGCTCTTGCAAGAATTTTCCATGCAAACTACTCTATTTTCTTGGTATTTGTGACTCCATAGCCCGATACGTATTTATCCTACTTTCAACCACCAATATTTGATATTGATTTTCTGACAATATAATATGGACTTGTTATGTATTTGTGAGAGATCCCTCTATGGAGTTGGAGAAGACAACTCCCTTTTCTAAAGTGGTTATGTTGTTACCTTAGGGTCTTCCTTCCCACAACCTTGGGAGCGATTCTTAGTGCTAACAAACTAGCACAGTTTCCGAGGATGAAATTTAAGATTATCCCTGGGAATAATGACAAATATTCAAAGGATAACAGGTTTTCATGAGAAAATAGAGACCCTTGCAAGTAAATAAGGTTGTGAATTTTTCCTGGCCACTCCACACTATGTCTGAGCTACATACGAAATACATCCTAGCTTCCCAACGGCCAAATACAAGACGTAATCTTGAGACCAAAATATTTGCAAGTTTGGATAACCCTAATAAACCATTTAGGAATAAGGGAAAATATCAGTTAGTTATTCCTCATTTTGAAAATTCCTCTACCCAAGAATTATGGAGCGTCCAAGATTCCATAGAGGAAGCTTACCTTGAAAGATCACTACCAAAATCTAAATCAGAGTCAGATATGAAGACCACCAAATTAAACCCTGATAGGATGGAAGCATATCTGCTAGACTCTCTCCGGCAAAACCTTCCGAGGACTAGAAACCCTGCACTCCAAAACTTTCAGCCATGTACCAGCCCGGTGGTGCTAAATCATCCTATCCTCCAAGTACCTCTTATAGTCCCGAACCCACCCAGACCAATGGTTGAATATTTTCTCCACTAGATCTTCCTATCATGTTACATGACCTCCCTCAAGGTTATACCCAGAGAGTCCTATTCTATGATGGGGAGGGAAACTTCACAGCCAAACAACACGTCGATATGTTCGAATAATTCTTGGACCTGGACTTGTTAGATGACAATGATGTGAAAATTCTGTTGTTTGTTTTGAGACTCTCGGGGGAGGCTAAGAAGTGGTTCAAATATTTGTGTGCTAGGTCTATTCACACATTTGCAGCTTTCTAGACTATGTTCCTAGAAAAGTGGGACGATAAAAGAAGCCCCCTACAAGTCCTGTCCCAGTCCAACAGCTTGAAGAAAGGTGGTTTCAAGTCCGTGCACAAATTTTCCCGAAGGTTTATGAGAACGTATAATTCTATTCCTACTGACATCAAGACACTAGTGAGTGCTACGAAGCTACATTACGCCAACGCTTTTGACAGAGATTTTTTTCTACTGTTAAGGGAAGGGAAGTCAGCAAATCTTCCTGCAATGTTTCAAGATGTCATAGAGGTGGAAGCTAACATGATGGTGAGCGATAAGATCTCACAGAAGATGGAGACAAGGAAAGTCAAAGAATATGGGCCCTCTACCTCTGTTGCTTACGCTAACGACGTAAAGTTTGAAATGATGTTGAAGACAATAGAGAAGCTGATGGATAAATTATCTTTGGATAATGGATCACTGAACCGGGAACAAAATGAGCCCCAAATCAGGAACCCAAATTTTAGAATACCCAACCCTACTCAACCTCCACAGATTATATAAAGGTAGGCCAGAAATCCTCGAAACCAGAATGATCAGCAAATACAACCACCTTTTCCCAAGAATTATATTGATGGAAAGGGTGGGGAAGAGCCCATTGAAGATCAAATCCATCTTTTTGAGGATCTAGACTCCGATATATATCTCATGGAAGCAGAGCATAATCTGTATGCCCAAGAGGAGGATCCAAAGGACCTTGAAGAAAAGTCAGAACAGTACAGACGAGGGTATTTCCATGCCATAGATGAGGCCAAGAGGAAGATTCAACTGAGGAGCAGAGACACCACTTTCAATAAAGGTAATATGAATTTGAATAAGCCCTCCACTAGCCTACAAAATGATGAGAGAAATTAAGCAAAAACCAAAGGAACAGGTTCCATGCAAATAAACTGTGAATAGAGCTAAAAAGATGAAGGAAATTAGGCCACCGAGACTTATAGAGATAGAGAAGATCGCGCCTACTTTCAACTTGTAGACTGAAATTTCCAAGGTAAATATTTCTATTCCCTTCAATGAGCTGTTAAGAAATAAAGAATACATGGATAAAATAATTGGGATGGTTAAAAGACAAGGAGGTTTTCAACTCAACATCTTAGAAGTGAATACCGATGCTCCAACTATCAGTTTTGGGTCTAGGCTCGAAAATGGAGATGAAGAGGAGGTTCCTCCTTTTTACCTAAGCCTAAATGTGCATGATATGGTCATACACAATGCTATGTTGGATTTAGGAGCATCCCACAATTTGATGCCAAAAGGGGTGGTAGACAGTCTGGGATTAGAATTCACTCGACCTTACATATATTTGTACTCTTTCGACTCCAGAAAGGTGAAATGTCTCGGGTTGATCAAAGATATGGTAGTGACTCTGACAAAATTTCCTTCCAAAACTATGGTGATGGATGTGGTCATGGCTAACATTCCCCCCAAGTTCGGCATGTTGTTTTCTAGATCCCAGACTTCCAAGTTAAAAGGGATCCTACAAATGGACATGTCTTATGCCACCATGCCTATGATCGGAGGGAGTAAAATACTGTACATCAAGAAAATATCTCCATATGTGGTCAGTATTCTAGACAAGCTAGATGACCACACTATATAAACCATTGACACCGACCTCAAGTTGTCCATTTTCTTCAATGAAGTCTCTCGTTGTGACCTCGAAATATCGATGTCAGTCAAAGAGGAGGAAGGAAAACCTGCCAAGGGAAAAAATGATCTAGAAGTGAAAGAAAGGGAGGAAGGTCTATGGACCTTGTACTTCGATGGTTTGATCACTAAAGTCAGAGCTAGCATAGGTGTGTATATCATTTCTCCCCTTGAGGAATTTGAAATCCTGTCTTACCAGTTGAATTTTGAATGCACTAACAATGTAGCAAAATATGAAGCTTTGTTGTTGGGATTACATGCTTTGAAAGACATGAAAGCCAAAAATATACAGATCATTGGAGATTTGCAATTGGTCATAAATAAGATAAATGGCATATATCATACCAAACATCCCATAATGAGAGCTTATAGAAACAAAGTATGGGACATGTTTGGAAATTATTTCGTCGAGCATGCAATTAAGGTAGTCCCTAGAATTGAAAAAATGATTCTTGATTCCCTAGAATTCGCTACTAGAAGATTCCAACCCCTATGGCCAGGAAAATAAAGCATAAGTTACATGTCAGAAACAGGCCCTCTATACCTAACAACTCCAAACAGTGGCAAGTTTTCAAATACGACAAGCAAATCAAGATATTTTTGGAGTTATCAGACGAGTTCGCAAACACCCAGATAGATAATGAGAACTGTTGCCTCAAGAATATTTAGGATACCAAAGGTGGCAAGGAAGGGATTGATGAAAGTGGGCAGTACAGGGATTTGCTAGGAGGGAAGGACATAGTGCAATTCAAAAGTTAATAATATTCCTAGAGGTATGATCCCCCTAGAGAAGTTTTTTGATCAAAATGACATGGTTAAAGATAAAAAAATGAAGCCTGCGGAGGACGCTGTCGAAGATAAGAATATAGGGACCGAGAGTCACTCGAAGATCATAAAATTGTCAAAGAAACTACTTGCCAAGGTGAAGGAAGATTACGTTAACCTGATGAAGAAATATATTGACGTCTTTGCATGGAGATATGAATATCTTAAAGATTACGACACCTCCATCATACAACATACCATTCCCATAAAACCAGGAAAAAAAACTTTTAAACAGAAATTGAGAAGGGCCAACCCAAAGTTGCTGCATATCATCGAGAAATAAATTAGGAAGTTGTGTGATGCCAAAATCATTGTGAGACTAATATTTTCTAAGTGGATCATGAATGTGGTGCCGGTTAGAAAAAAGAATGATGAAATTCGAACATGCATAGAGTTCAGAAATATCAACAAGGTTTCCCTGAAGGACAATTATCCTTTTCCCAAGATGGAACACATCCTGCAAACATTTGTAGGGGTTGAAAGGATTTCCACCATGGATGGTTTCTCAGGTTACAAAAAAGTGAAGGTATTTCCTGAAGATCAAGATAAAACAACTTTCACCACGCCGTGGGGGAATTTTATGTACGCTAATATGCATTTTGGCCTCATGAACGCAGGAGCCACATTTCAAGGTGCCATGGACATAACCTTCACTGAAGAAAAAGATAAGTTTGTAGTGGTTTATATGGATGATATTACTGTATACTCCGAATCTGATAAGGAACACATCCAACAGTTGGAGGAACTTTTCTTGAAGTGCAGAATATATGGGATATCATTGAACCCCCGAAAATCCAATTTCTGGTTAGAGGAGGGAAAATTGTTGGGACATATAATTTCGAAGGACGGTATAAAGATAGATCCAGAAAGAATAAAATCCATCTAGAATGTTGAATAGTCGAGAAGCAAAAAGGAAGTACAACATCGGGCAGGTGATTTTTTTAAGAAGATTCATCCCCAGCTTCACCGAAATATTGATGAATATTACTAACATGCTGAGGAAAGACCATGAAATTAAATGGACGTTAGACACAAGTATGGACTTTGTGGATGTAAAAAAGGCCCTCAAAGAGGCCCCTGTCCTGGTGATTCTAGACTTTAGTAAATACTTCCTAATTTTTTCTTATGCATCGAAGCACACGATTGCTGGAGTGCTGTTACAAAAGAGTGACCAAAATGCCGAACAACCTATAGCATTTTTCAGTAAGGTGCTGAGAGATGGGGAATTGAAGTATGATATAATGGAGAAACAGGTGTATGCCTTGATAAAATCGCTAAATTATTTCAGAGCCTACATCCTCCATTCCCACATCATCGCTTATGTACCCAAAAATATTGTGAAAGTAATCCTCATTCAGCCAAATCCAGAAGGAAAAAGAGTGAAATGGATTATGGTGCTATTAGAATATGATATTGAAGTCAATCCCACCAAACTGGTTAAAGGTCAGGGGATGGAAAAAATGATGATGAACTCCAATTGTGATTCCTTGCAACTAAAGTTCTTAATCAGTCACTCACTCCAATTGGATTCCGAGGTACAGGTGATTCTTAGCTTCTCCACATCCCCTTGGTATTTTGACATTGTATGTGTGTTGTGGAATGTACAGGCACCTGCAAGGTTGAGAAAAATGAGGGCAAGATCAATAAAGTTGAAATACATGAAATTATGTATTCTAAATGAGTACTTGTACTGGAAGGACCCAAGAGGTATCCTTTTGAATTTCCTACTGGAGGATGAAGCCCGACAGACAATGGAATAATTCTACAAAGGATACTGTGGAGGACACCACTCTTGGAAAGTTACAACGAACAAGATATTGAGAGTTGGTTTCTATTGGCCCTCATTGTTTTATGATGTGTACAAAGAGATCACCAGATGCCACCATTGCCAAGTTTTCTAAGGAAAGAGGAAACTTGTTCCACTTCCTCTTAACCCCATATCTATGGAAGCACCATTTCAACAGTGGGGGCTAGATTTCATTGGGGAAATAAATCCAAACTCCTTTGGGAAACACAGATGCATTCTGATGGCTATATATTACTTTACCAAATAGATCGAGGAAATACCCACTAGAAGAGATACCGATGAGGTAATTATGATTTTTTTAGAGGAAAACATTTTAGCTCGGTTTGGATTCCCCAAGAGAATTGTAACAAACAATGCAACAGCCTTTAAGTCCAAGAATATGATCAACTTATGCCATAAGTACCACATCAGCCTCAACCAGTATACTCATATTACCCCCATGAAAATGGGTTGGCAGAGTCTTCAAACAAGATCATGGTAAGGATTATAAATAAATTGTTGGAGGATAACAAGAGGGCTTGGCACACGAAGTTGAAATATGCATTATGGGCCAACAAAATCAGCGCCAAAAGGGCGATTGGGATGTCACCATTCCAACTAGTATACGAGTCTAAATTAGTATTCCCAACATATTTAGGAGTATCGGTGATGATTTTGTGGTAGGAACAACGAAGTGAACTAAATCATATGCAGAGAAGGATAAACCAGATCATTGAGTTGAATGAGTTGAGAGGTAAAGCCTACAATACCATGTAGATACATCAAGAGAAAATGAAGAATACTTTTGATAGGAAGGTCAAAGAGGAAAAATTCTCAATTGACGACCTGGTCCTGAAGTGGGATTCTCCCCATGAAGATAAAGGAAAACATGGAAAATTTGACCACATGTGGGTAGGTTCCTACATTGTCATGGAACACAAAGGAGAAAATGATTTCATTTTAAAACACCAAGATGGGTTCCTGCTGGAAGGGGGTCTGGTGAATGGGAGGTTTCTCAAACACTACTTGACCTGAAAAGAAGAAGTAAACAAGTGTACTATAATTGTATATATTTCCCAATTTTCAATAAATAAGAAGGTAGTCCCAGAAAGGATTTGAAGCCTGTAGAAGGAGCAAGCCGACGAAGTCGACTTGAACAAAGATCGACTTAGTCGATCAGCTGACTAAGTCGATGGGCTGACTTAGTCAATCAGCCGACTAAACTAGAAGATTAGTCGGTTAACTAAAAGTCGTTTCAGTTCACCGAACTGACAGGTAGTTATTTTGTAACTGCCTGTACATTGTATATATTAGGCTGTTGAGCCAAACGAGAACTCAGTTCAATTTTCTGCCTTGTATGAACTCATTGCAATAATATAATTTGTTTTTCCTATCTGTTCTTGTCTCTTGTCTCTGATTTATAGTTATGTATGTTTAATATGTATTATTGGTAACCTTGTGTGATCTGTGAGATTACAACATTGGTTCTGTTGCTAGTAGTACATGTCTAAAATATATGCTCACATATGATACCAGAGCAGGAGATCAAGGACTGGTGGGACCGTAAAGTTGCGAACTACTTGCAAAATTATGCAAGAAGAAATAGATTAACAATCGCTGAAGCCAAAGCAATATTTTTCATAGAGACACATGAAAAATTCATCAAACCAGTGCCAAAACTGTTGAAGCAGCTTCTGGATGAGAAATCCAGACGCAACTAAAGAATAGCAGTTGCTAGATAAACTGTTCCGAGTAGGTCGAACAAATTTGTCGGAGTGGTTCGAGCAAATCGTCGATGACTTCTGTGAGGAGCAAGCAGTCGAAGACCGAACGTCGGTGGAAACTGTCAAAGCAAAATTTTACACAGATTTCACCGAACAATTCTTGTTCTCCCTACCAACCTTGTTGTTCAAATTCTTGATAGAGAATGGAGAAGGCCACATCATCGAACCTAGACCACCATTGTGCGAACAGCCACCAAACACCAACTGGGCGGAGAAGCAGAGGAAGTGGGAGAAATTTATTGCAGAAAGGGAGTGGGAATACTTCCTGAGCAAGTGATTCGAACTATCTGGACTTTCTAAAAGTGTCAGGTAGGCTATGGGGGGGTAGCTGGTCATGTGTCGGAGGTAGAGTATAGTGGATCCTAGTCGGCCTAAAAGAGGAACCGTCACCAGTCATGAAAAGTTGACCATAGAGGCCCCGAAGAAAATAGTACTGTATGAAAGTATGTCAGAAATTTAGAAACAAGAAAGGGATGAAATACAGAAGAGCAGGGAAGCAAGACGCGAAAGATCCGTAGAGCTACGTAGAGAGCAAAACCCTAGGGAGAACGACTGTGAAGAGAATTCGCCAGAGTCGGGTCATGACCGACGGGAAGAGGGCGTAGAACATGAGGTGTCCCCTACGGAGGAAGAAGTGTGGATAGAGCAGCCAAAAGCTCTCCAAAGAAGAGCTCCTGACGACGGAATAACCCTTTCCCCAACAAATCCACATACTAGAATCCAGACTATTATCGAGGATGATCTACGACTCCGAGTTGGTGACTACAGCATATATTGTCGACTAGGCGATGAAACATACACGGTTCGACACCTTATCATACATCGACCGCTCAAGGGAAACTGGGTGACGTTTCAGGCAGCACCCTCCCTCTGAAGTATCCACTTGCTCTTACCGACACAGGAAGGAGCGCCCCCCCCGCCAAGTACAGCTTTTGAAGAAATTGAACAAGCAGACCTACGCACACAAAGTTGCAGTGGACCATTGATAGTATAAATCCACAACAACCCACTGTACATCAAAGAAGAATCAACCACCAACGGAGGCACAAGTTCCGTCGACCAAAATTCCGCAGGAACGACTACATCAACAACCCCACCACTTTCACCACCACCCACACCTCCGACCCCGCCGAATTCTGAGAGCAGTGAAAGTAATTTAGACATGGGTCATGGATTGGCTCACATTCCTCTCTATGAGGGGGATGAATACCCTAGACAACATTGGTTCGTCTGTGAGTCGACCTGGGAATCAAACCAGGTGACGGATGAAGACCGACAGATGGCTCAGTTCGCGAGAGCCTTACGGAAAATGGCCTTGACATGGTACATGACCTTTTCAGAAAGGAAACCCAGAGCAACGAAATCTGAGATCAAGGCACAGTTCTTATCATTCTTCAAAGCCCCAGACGCTAAGCACCTGGCTGCCAAAAAGCTCAAAACAACACAGCAAAATCCAGGGCAGACAGTCCGCAACTACGACAAACGTTGGAAGGACCTATTAAGCCAATTAGATTATGCTATTGATGAACAACTACTAATTCAATGGTTCCTTGCAGTATTATCATAGAAAGTACACCGACATATCAGTCTAGAAACGTTCAAGACATATGAAGATGCGCTGACCAAAGCTCTGCAGGTGGAAATGGACGAAGACATACCTGCGTATCCAACGGACCATAGGTTAGAAGAACAGCTCGAGAATGTACAAAAGTCTTTGAAAGAACTGACCCTCAAGAATCAAGAAATCTGGTGTACTAAATGTTCCACGGTCAGACACACAAAAGATAATTGTCGACACGAATACAGTCGACAAGACGTCTGCTTTGTGCAAACTAAAGCATTTTGCGACATTTTCCAGGAGCACGGAGATCATTCTACGAAATATTTTTCGTTTAACGTGAAAAATGCAAAAGCTTCCTGGTGCGCCATCTGTGAGACCAAAAGTCACAACATGGCTGACTGTCAATTAAACTTGAAAAACTGACAGAATTATCAGGCGGTCTACCAGACGAATACTGTAGCGCAAAACAATGAGCAAAATAATACCAATGACCAGAACGGGCAAAGATACAAAGGCTGACGATATGAGCGTCGGTATGACAATCGACGCCAAGGGTATGGAGGAAGAGGGTGATTCGTCGAGAATCGTGACATACGACCGCGTCGATCCACCCAGTGCTTTATATGCCATAAAGAAGGACACGGATATGTCGACTGTCCATACAAGGACAGGACTGATGTTAAATTCTGTAACCATTGTGGAGTAGGCGATCACTCTCTGGAGGATTGTCCTACCATGTTAGAGAAAATCAATAATAAAAAAAATGTTAATGTCTTGTCTTGTGTACAAAAGCATGATGTATTAACTACTAAAAATCTACATATTGTCACTTGCCAAGGCACAAAAACAGCCCCTGATAATCCTCAAATTAGTAAGATTCCAAACACAAATGGTTATCCTGACCCTATATAGAAAAAACACACATATCAAGAGGCAACCCACATATTTCAAGACATCGCACAAAAAGAAGACCTCGTTAGCAGTCGACCTAACACAGTACAACAACTAATCTATCTCACTCAAACAGATAAATTTGTAGCCCAGTTCATTGATTTATTGCATCAAATAAAAACATTAGAGGAAATTTCAACTCAAAATGGGCCTCCTAAAATGAATTAATAAAATAATATTTAAAATAATAAAATAATAGTTAAAATAATAAAATAATATTTATTAATTTTGGAGGAAGAAAATTAAAAAAAAAAACTTTTTTGTTTGTATTTTTGACATATCTCCCCGTGTTTTTACTCAAATTTCAATCGGGAGAGATCTTTGGATGCGGAATTTAATTCCGCATCCAACAAGTACCCACTTGGAATACTTTTGATGGACCCTACTACCCCAAAAACAAGAAATACCTGAAAAAATGGAATGATGATGTCATCATTCCATTTTTTCAGGTATTTCTTGTTTTTGGGGTAGC
>LPNX011000416.1:228822-272858 GCA_001517045.1 Pseudotsuga menziesii
TCCTATCTGTTCTTGTCTCTTGTCTCTGATTTATAGTTATGTATGTTTAGTATGTATTATTGGTAACCTTATGTGTTATGTGAGATTACAACAAAGCCTGAGGATAAGGCCATAAGATCCAGGAGGAAAACCAAGTTTATATTTCTTTGTTTTTGTTTACATGTACAATAATGCTGATAGATGTTTCAGAGTCTGGAGTAGATATACCCTCCCAATGGATTCAAC
The DNA here is from genome assembly GCA_001517045.1 of Pseudotsuga menziesii. NCBI lineage: Eukaryota > Viridiplantae > Streptophyta > Pinopsida > Pinales > Pinaceae > Pseudotsuga > Pseudotsuga menziesii. The sequence continues at coordinate 229,048 of LPNX011000416.1, forward strand.
ACCTAGTCTATGGGTTTTTTGCTACCTCGCAGGGAGGATAGCATCCCTAGCTGGAGCCACTTGTTAGCACCTGATTTGTGCTAAATAGAGGAAATGGTTTCAAACCCGTAGGGGAAGGAACAAGGCCTACAAAATTTTCATGACAAGAAACCTAGGGGGAGCCTAAAGGTTGATAAGAACAGAGAGACCTACACTAGCCATGGTATGTCACGAGAAGAAGAAACCAAGGTCGAGAGTCGTAGACAAGCCCTCTTGTGTCGATCATGCAAGAGGAAAGAGAAGGCCCCCATCAGAAGGATGATAAAAGATGAGATGCTTTCGAACGATCGTGATGAAGAAATGAAGCAGATCAAGGATGGAGAGTCGTTTCCCAAATTTCAACCGCCTTGCAAAGGATCACATTCCAAATTCATGAAATGCTTCAAACAATGGCGGTTTCGATGGTCGAGATCGTGAAGATCTTATATCAGCAGCTGAGGTGGATTCCGCTGATCTAATATGCCCTTGGGAGATAGTGTTTCAAATTTCATGAAACGAGATAAAGAGGAGACCTGATTGACGGTAGAGATCAGCACAGAAGTAGATCTATGATGAAGATTTTTTTTGCTAGCCGTAAGTGCATGAAAGGTATCTTGGTTGAAAAGTGAGAAATCCAATAAATCTCTTCACTTTGGACGATGGGATGGTAGGAGAGTCTAATATCAACAATGGAGGCTAAATCCTGCAGGTCGGAGGTGCGTGAGAGACTATGAAGAGAAGGCGTGATAGTACAAAAATCCAATGGCAGAGATCACATGGCTCAAGACTTTTAGGTACCAGATCTTGGCTAGTATTTCATTTGGTTGGAAAGATGCATGGTCAGATAGGAGAATAAAATAGTATAAAAATCAGCACATGGATCCAGACCGGTTATTCTTGTGCAACATAGGGAAGCGAGGGTTAAGACTATGCAAACCGCACCACCTTGGACAAGCTGTCAAATAAAATTTCCAAACAACCTGGTACATCTTTTCCAAATTAAGTTGTTTTCTCATGGTCGAAACAGAAGATTCAGAGGCTCGAAACCTCGAATTTCAGGAAGCTGGGTAAGCCCTAGTAGATAAAGGCATTGAGGTCTTCGATACAAATACTAAATGATAGTATAGAAGCCTCTTATATTAAGCTAAATTCTCTTCAATTACAAGGAATCGATACTCATGGGGTGTTAAGTTCCTTTTTCTTTTATTTCTCTATTAAGCAACCCCCTAGTTTCCCAGAATTCATAGACTGGTGCATAAGTAATTATTCTTCCTTCGAGGGTGTGATAATGGACATGTCTAGGTCTATAGTATTGTGTCCCATAAATTCCCTTAAAATATGAAACACTCTGCTAATCCCTTCCGAGTTTACCCATATGTCTAGTGAGTACAATGAAGAAGATATACTCTAGTTTTTTCAGAGATCTGCAACTGAACTAAAAGAGGTTTTTCTCAAAACCTGTTTGAAGCCGGAAATCCAGTTGTCGAACCCTCCATTCCCCATCAATTTTGACCTTTTTAATGAAGAGAAACAGTCTGTGATAACCCTAGCAAGCCATTTCTTAGGTATGGACTTGAATCAATTTGTCACTGAACCTTTATTGAGTCTGATATTCACCCTTAGTTCAAGCCTAGCAACATTAGGAGCATCGAGTCACCCTTCACCAACTGCATGTCTGCCGCTTTGATGAATTCTTATCCAGAAGTGTAAATTCAAAGTTGAGTGATTTTCATTTGTCGAGAACCTTCAGTATCCAATCCCTCCTTATGAAGATGTTTTTGAGATTCAATGATGACGACCCGCAACTCCCGAAAATGGTTATGATAGAAGACATGCAAAAGGATTATTTCACATTCATGAATGTCCTCATGGCACCATTATATGAATTCCTCTTTCAAAAGAGGCTACCAAGGGTCCTATCGAAGATGAAAATCCTGCTGCAGTCATCCCCTAGAATAAGAGTGGGATATTGGCTTCTCTCAGAATACAATACGGTGATCAGGGTCTACGAGTTTACTCATCAGCCATACATCCTATCGGCATTCTTGACATTAAGGATGTCTGCACTAGAGCTAATCAGGAAAAGGCTGACAACCGAATATGAACACTTTCTAAGCTTCAGGAAGCTTGTAGATCTTAAGTTTCCATGGGAATTTGGTCCTTTTACCGTTAAAAGAAAATTATCCTTGCCAATGGTCGAAAGTTTGCTCAGAGAGAAATGTTTGCGATGGAGGCTGCAATTAAATACGACCCTCACCACATCGTCTCTAACAGAAGGCAAGCAATTAAGAACAAGCACTAATACATTTGGGTGGATTTTTCCATGAAATACTTCCATGTTTTGAACATTCGTCGATTAATACTTCATTTTTTTTTATCATGGTGGAAAAACCATGGCAATATCGACGTTTTTAATTTTCAACGAACTTTCATCTCTATATCGATGATATATGGCTATCTTTGCACACCCATGAAACCAATGCCAACTTTCAATGGCTCTTGGCTGTTTACGCATGTGTTACAACTGATTTTACCACACAAGGTGGATCACACCTTTATGACCTTCCCTGTCCCTCTGTAGAGTCTTTAGACCCCATGGACCATTTTTGTACCTTTGATGTTTCCAATATCATCCCTAAAAACATGTCTTATTTGCTGTACATGACTATTAAACCTATTCTCACGTATATACGAGGATTTGACCCTCAAACCCGCTTACATCGGGATGTGTGCAAAAGGCCAAATAGTTTTGGAGCGATGTGGATCCGAGTCACTTGTCTCTTGGCCTTCCATATGCCTTGAGATTGCTTGGATTTGACCTTCCATTACCCCATTGAAGCACTATATAAGGAACCCTTTGGATACATTGAAGGGGGATGAATTGACAAGCAAGAAAACTATAGTCCATTATTGTTGGAGCTTATACATGAGTCTGCATCCCTTTGTCCCTTGGAGCACTTTGTGTTCTTCCCAATATTTCCTTTTCTTGTGAGCTTGCTATCGAGAGATGGAGGATTGAAGTGGTGGAGGCCCAAATGGGGGACTCAGCCTCTCCTAGGTGAGACATACCTACTTCATTCGGGAGCTCACATATCCTCCCCTTGGTTTGCTGGTATTTTGGCTATATATTTTCTTGGGAGTGTGCTCTTTGTGCACTAGTTGGCCTTTGGGATCGTGGTTAATTGAGTATATTTATGCTCTCTTGAGTTTGGGTACTTTTATTTTCATCATTCCTGGTATCCTATCACCCATCCTTGGTCCTAGTGCGGACCCTAGTGTCAGACTTGGGGGCATCACAGCCCCTTACCTTGTTCATAGATTTGGGAGTGGTCACATTCTTCCCTCTAATCCATTTGTGGAGGATGTTGACTCCCTTCTCTCGGCCTTTACACCGGTGGTCACCCTCACAGGGGTGGTAGTGGATGCGTGAACGTTGGGTATACACCTTTCTTTCCTTTTTTATGTCCCATCATTCACTGCATTGTTTCCTTTGGGATCAATTGTCATGATCATTCCTCCCTATATCCTATAGTTTGGATGCTTTATTGACTATTTTGGGTTGTTTTGGACTAATATGGTTGTCATGTAGGATCCAGTATTTGTACACTCTCTTCGATGTTTTGACCCGTTCATGCCTATCACATGTATTATGTTTGAACTGGCATATAGGTTATGATGTCACATCCGCTTGCACTTATGCATTGCCTTATGACCGTTCCATCTTAACCTTATGTAAGAACCCATTCCATGGTATCACGGAACCTTCATGCTATTGTTAGAAGTGGTACTATGTGAATGGTAGAGCTTTCCTATACATGGGTGTCCTAGTTAGCTCCCTTTTGCATTTGGTACCCATGTTGTGAGTCCTCTCTTAGGTCTGGGAGTCCCTTTTAGTCCCACCATGTCCTTGAGAAAGAGCTTCATACTCCTCTTGAAACTTTATGCTGGCCATTTCCCCGGGACTCACTTGTATATGTCAAGTTGTAATTGCATTATCATGAGTTTTTCTTTCCTTATTGAGCCTTATGCCAACTTCCCTGACTTTGATTATCAGCCGTATAGCCCGAGCTTGTCTCATGTCTAGCCACGCAGAGCCATTTTACATATCCTTTGCAGCTTGATTCCCCATTTTTTACCAGGAGGGGACTTTCCCCCGAGTGTCGCTATCCTACACATGTGTCCTTGCATTGAGCATAGGTATGTTCTACTGCTTGGAACTAGTTTGTTTTCCCATTGAAACTCATCTCCTCCTAATCTGTAACTATAAATAAATTTTATTCTTTTTCAAGCTTTTCAAACTTATTTGAAAAAGTCCAAAAAAATAAAAAAACCAAAAAGCCGAACAAGAAAAGATGTTATCTTTGGTAGTAGTCGAGTCATGTCACCTTTGAACAGAGCACTATATATCACATCTGCTGGTTGGGTTAATAGTTTGACTTTAGGAGTTGTACTCATTTCTCTGAGCTTATCTCCACTGACTGGTTAAGCTTTCGGTCCCTATGGAGCCTCTGTCGATGCCTTTTGTGTTGCAGAGATGTCCCAGTTTTGTATATCGAGTCTATGCTACCTACATTTAGTCACCATTCACCTTTATGCTCTTGCTCGAGAGCTGAAATCTCATGAGATTTCAGCTCTCGTGACTTGATTTGAGTGTATGTCAGATATTTCCAGCCATTATGAAGATCTTGATCTATTATATATATTTAGCTTTCATGGAGATCATGATCCTTTGTATATATTCATCATGGAGATTCTGATCTATCTATATTGTATGTGGTGATGACCACACATGTCATATTTTGTATCATGCCTATTCATGGCCATTGTACTCTTATGTATCTGGGACTGCTATATCTACTTGCAGTTATGTGCAAAGTTTGATCAATGTATTGTATTATTGGATGGTTGGTTCTTCCACCTGGTTCTTCATCACTCCACTTCTCAGATGGACTTATAATCTGTTTCGGCCATCATATGACCCCTATGACCTCACACATTAGGGGGCATCTGTTACAGCTGATTTTACCACACATGGTGGATCACACCTTTATGGCCTTCCCTATCCCTCTACAGACTCTTTTGACCCCATGGACCATTTTTGTACCTTTGATGTTTCCAAGATCATCCCTAAAAACATGTCTTATTTGTTGTACGTGAATTTTAAACCTATTCTCGTGTATATACATGGATTTGACCCTCAAACCCGTGTACATCAAGATATGTGCAAAAGGCCAAATAGTTTTGGAGTTTTCCTTGATGTGGATCTAAGTCACTTGTCTCTTGGCCTTCCATATGCCTTGAGATCACTAGGATTTGACCTTCCATTACCCCATTGAAGCACTATATAAGGAACCCTTTGGATACATTGAAGGGGGAGGAATTGAAGAGCAAGAAAACTATAATCCATTGTTTCCGAAGCTTATAATTGAGTCTGCATCCCTTTGTCCCTTGGAGCACTTTGTATTCTTCCCAAGTTTTCCTTTGCTTGTGAGCTTGCTATCAAGAGATGGAGGATTGAAGTACTGGAGGCCCAGGTGGAGGACTCAATTCTCTGATTCGCAGACGTGCCGACAGAGGTTGTCACTATTGTAATCTCTGTTTTATATTAATAGAAATATATTTTCCTATCCAATAATGTGTATTTAAATGAGTATTGAATCCATGGATGCTTTTAAATGCTTATATGTTATTGATTATATATGCTAGAGTAGGTCTAAAACAATTATATATAGCATGTTTGTGTTGTTTGCTGAATGTTGAGAGAGCAAATTAATTATACAAGTGAGAGTGGAAAAGCTCAATAGGGATCTACATCAACCGTCCGGAATAAAATATGTATCGAGATCCTTTAGTTTTAGATGTTTGGTTTCTCTTGCATATAGGAGAGGATTGATTTCTGCGATTACTCTGTCTGTTGTGGTACCCCAAGACATAGGAAGTTTTCTCCACAACAGCATGGGTCAAGTTGTAATGAAATTAATAATTATCCTTGCTGACTTAGAGCAGGCTTCTCTTTTTGCTAAAGCTTCACAACTCTACTCAGATTTAAAATTTTATTTTGTGTTACAAATATGTTGGGTCTGGGTGAAGGGGTACCCTGTTTGAAAGAAGAGTTTTATTTATTAAAACGATCAACAAGATTCCTCAGTTTCCTCCCAGTCCCTCTCTAACAAGCACACAAAGTGTCTATGGAGTCTCCAGGATAAAAACTCAATCCTTCCATCCTTGAAAGAGTAATGTGAGAATGTGCATGGAATTGTTCGTTTGTTGTACTGCCTGACTCATGCATTTTCAACACATTTTCTATAGTTGCAATTGATTGAGTGCGGATTGAGCCTGGGTTTCTTTATCAACCATATCCAAAACTAGAGATATCAGTCATACTCTACAACAATCATCTAGCCATAAATTCTTAAAAGGTAAGCATGCATCCTTTTTGGGGGGATACAAACTAACACTGAGGCTCAAAATAACAGTTGTATTCTTCAGGTCATGTACCTTACGAATGAATTTAACAACCTTGCAAGTCCCTCCTTTTATTTAAATGATAGTAATTGCAACAAGAGGGTCCAATCAACAATGACTCTAGCCAATTCATTTTTTTATTGAACCCGATGCTCCACTAAGCTATTGTTTGTTAACACAGTGTTAATCACTTTCCACATTAGAATGACAACTTTCATTTGGACCATTTGGGCCACCTAGTGTTCCAATGCCCAAACTATGAAGGTCTCCTTGTGAGTAAATCAAAGGAAATTGCACAACACTTATTGGCATCAATGAAAACTTCAGTCTGTTAGACACAATGCTCACTGAGAAGGGGGGGGGTTGAATTAGTGAGCTAAGGCTTCAACTCAATTTCAAATGTTTCTACCAATATTATATAATTATTTCACAATTGATTCAACAACATATTTATCAAAGAACAATATCAACTAGGAACATGTCATTCATCAATTAAACACATCACTATCAAGACATTGCAAAAGGGACACGAGATATAGTTTTGTAATCTTTATATAAGTGGAGACTTCAATCTCTAATATGGGCTGCAACCCATAAGGTGGCACCACCCACCAGAATGGTTCAATCAGCTACAACTAATTGGGATGCTACAACATCCAAACAAGCTTCAACTTGTCAAAAGACCAATAAGTATTTCCCAAGCTCCACCCAACCTCCCTATACAAATTTTAGATTACAAATTACAATTGATACATCACACTCTTCCAAATTTTTCCACAGGCACACGCATCAAAAATACCAATCAGCAAGTCTTCATTATGTACTCAGAAAGTCATTGAACATACAACAAACTACAGCCCTGTCTCAACTCTGTCCATACACCATTAGTATCTTATCTTCAGTACTATCCACATCAACATATAGGCTTCCAAATTGTTTAATTTAACACTTAGACAAAATTGTTTTTAACTTGTAAAAAAAAATTCTTCTACTTTGGAAGATTGATTTCTCCCTCATGTGATCACCATAAGGAAACCTACAAGCATGGCTAGATAGCCATTTCAACAATGAACAAGACCATATCACAAGATAAATTTGTTGACACACACACAACCTTTGGAAAGCATTTCAAAATAGCTTCTCAACCTCTTTTGAACATCAAAACAAATTTCTTCCCATTTTGGCAAACTCCTATTTCACACGTGTGAACACTCTATGGAGACTTGAAGTCATGAACATATGGAAAACTTACCAAAGAATGGATCCATGACATTTGATAAATTTACTTTCACAAAGACAGCCCCTGGCGGGAATTTCCAACTGACCTCTCAAACTCCTTTTTTTAACACTTGGTCAATTTTCTTTTGTTCTCACTATGCAAAATATTATTTTGCCTAATTTTGGCAGATTGATATTTTGCATATGAGACCATGATAAAACAACTTGAAGGTATGGCTAGATAGTAATTTCACCAAGGAACATGCCTATGCTACCTGATGAATTTTATCATCAAAATAACCCCTCCTTGCGGGCATTTCAAAATGCCTTTTCAATTTCCTCAATCTAACACTTAACCAATTTTCTTATGTTCTTAAAATGCAAAATAATATTTTTCTTACTTTTGGCAGATTTATATCTTTGTCATAAAACAATCCACAAGATAACTGAGACCATGGTTATATGCACCCATCAACAAGCTATATCCTAACACTTTCATATTCTTTTTCTCATCATCCTATGACATAGGGCGGGCATTTCCCTGAGGCCACTAAGGCAATTTTTCCAATACTCGAATAGTGCAAAACAACCCGAAACTCTGTTTTGGCAAACCATTATCTTTGTCATCAAACATATTCTTTGAGAAATGAGACCATGGTGAGATAGCCTCTTCAACAAGTTGTAGGATGATAGCTTCAGATAATTTTTATCGTACACCTATAAGGTACGGGCATTTTCCCAAGGCCACATGACCCAGTTTTTCCAGCAGACAATTTTCTTAGTCTAGTCCAATCTGCCTAAAACATTGTTTTTGCAGGATCATAACTTCTTCCTCACCTACTTCCAAGAAAATATAAAGACATGGTCAGGTAGGAAAAATATCAACCTACATTACCCCTATATGGTGCGGGCATTTTCTTCAACACATGATTTGTGGCAGGAATTTTCTTAAGGCTACCTAAGCCAATTTTCCAACACTTAGTCATTTTCCTGTTTTTCACCAAATTACCATATTTTTCCAAAATGATTGTCATTAATGTTGTCATCAATGACAATCCTATTCATCACAGTCTTCATGTTTTTCTTTATAGAAATTGGTATATAATATACTGCATTTAGAAATATACTTATATCTAATGTATTTGACAATTTACTGTTTGGTATGGTGTAGGTAAGACAATTACTTGTCACTACAATGATTTTTCACTATGAATGAAAATGCAAGGAAGCTTGCTTAGTTTAGAGCGGCATTAGAGGCAAGGGGAGATGGAAAATGTTATTTCCCTTGCTCTAATTGCAGGGGCTTGCAAAGAAGAAGAATTTTAATAACAACAGTTGAAAGACATTGTATGGAGAAGGGGCACTCCGAAGGGGGTTATGAATATCGTCCCTTGGTAAGAGGTTATATAATTTTTAATGTATTCTCTGTAATAGTCATCATGTCATGAACTTCAGTAAAATTTCTTATCGTTTTATTATATGTTCTATACACACTAATTTTACTACGTTGTTTGTAAATATATAGACAATGCCCCCAAAATGTCCCCCTCCAGAGAGTTATTTGCCAAGTACTAGTAGAAATACTCATTTACAGAGTGACGAACATCTAGATCAGAATATTGAAGCTGATCAAGTTCTTAATGATGATATGGATGGAGATAATGTTAGTGATACAAATCAGGAAGATGAGATACATATATTGATCCAAGATACATTTGCTCCAATGGATGAGGACAACCAGGATGATAGTCATGATGTTTATCCTCTACTCGAGAAGGCATGTCAACCTCTTTTTGAAGGCTCAAAAACAAATCTTCTATATACTATATTATTGTTAGTGAACTTGAAGGTTTTAAATGGTTTATCAAACACATGTCTCACACAAATACTAAGGTATATAATTTGTTAATTATTTATGTCCGCATGTTCACATGTACATAAAGGGTTGACGTTTTTCCTATATTGCTATCGTTATCTAATTTGTAAAGTATGGATGCGATATTGATGATTAATATTGTTTACATTGACTTATTCTTTTGAATTTTGTAGATTGTTAGGTGAATTTCTTTTACCAATGTCAAATATTTTACCACGCACATATCGAGAGAGATATGTGATTATGAAATAATTTGGAATGGAGTATCAAGCTAATGATGCAAGTCCTAATGATCATATCATATACTATGGACAATATGAATTATAAAATGAATGCCCACAATGTCAAACAAGTAGGTATCGAATCGGTAAAGTGACAAAAAAGGTGCCTCACAAAGTTCTTCGTTATATTCCGATAATTCCACGTCTCCAACGATTGTTCAGGTGTCAAAGTATAGCACAGTTTGTGGATTTCCATGCAAAGAACAGAAGTCAAGATGATGTTCTTCGAATGCCTGCAGATGGGTTTGCATTTAGGTGCATCGAAGAAAAGTGGCCAATTTTCAAAGAAGAACCTCATAATGTTAAACTTTCGTTGGCAGCTGATGGTGTAAATCCATTTGGAGAGCTTCATTCTACCTACTCAGTGTGGCCTGTTTTTGTTATAAACAATAACCTTCCTCCTTGGATGTCGGTCAAGAGAGAGCACACAGTGTTGGCCATGATTGTTCCAGGTATTTAATTAAATTGTATTTTTTTACTTAAAAGTCCAATCACAAAATATTTCATTTCTTTGTTTCGCGCATGATAATTATGTCTTTTATATATAACGACATATAGCTAAATATAATTAATCACGTATGTTGGACGAATTAGGTAAGTACTAGGTTAAATATATGAACGTATATATTGAGCCTCTTATCGATGATTTGTTGAAGTTATGGGCTGGCATCACTATGTATGACATCTCTAGACCAATAGGGCAAAGACAATTTCAATTCCATGGAATACTTGGATGGACAATTCATGATGCTCCTGGGTTAACACATTTTTGTGGTATATTGTTACTTTCTTTTGTTCGTTAATATTATATATATATATATATATTAAAAATATCATGCATTATTTTAAATAGTAATTCTAATTCGCTACACTAATTCATATATCTTGTAGGTCTTCAAACAAAGGGTAAATTTGCATGTCTAGCTTGCGGTCCCGAGATAATATCTCATCATTCAAGGAGTTTAGCAAAGGAAGCGTTTGATGAGTATAGGCACTTTCTGCATAAGAACCATAGTTATCGAACTATAGACAAAGAAAAATTCAATGGTAAAGAAGAGAATGGAAAAAAACCACGAAGAATGACACCTCACATATGGAATTTGGAATATAATAGAAATCGTCAAGGTATGCCAAATTATTTATGTATTGTTGGAATATTGATCAATACTTAGACAAATTTCTGAATATGAAAAACAATAATTTTCCTACTTTGGCATATTGATTTCTTGCACATGTGACCATCATAAGGAAAACTAAAAGCATGGGTGGATAACCACATCAACAAGGAACAAATCTATGTCACCCTATGAATTTTATTAGCACATGGACACTGTTGAGTATGGTTGTCATTAATGTCAAAGGAGGTCATTAATGACAAAAGAAGTGTTGATATGGCATGCGTGATGAGGTTGAAAAACCCTGTTTTGGAAGGCATGCATCTTTCTCCTCAAGAAATATTAAAAAAAACTCAAATCATGAATAGGTAGCCAAACCAACTAGATATAGGATGGTACCATGGTGTGGGAATTATTCTCAAACCATGAATTGTGGTGGGAATTCTCTTAAGGCTGCTTGGACCAATTTTGACTAAGGCTGCTCGGACCAATTATTCCTTAAATATATGTTGTAGTTTTATGAGGCAAGTGACATGGTTTTATGCTCCATACAACACTATAGAGACTCACATTCTCAATACATTTTTCACATCATCCTATGAGGCATGGTGGGCATTTCCTTAAGGCCACTTAAGTAGATTTAACACCAACTCCATACTTACAAAAATTTCTCGATTTGGTCTAATCTGCCTAAAACACTCTTTTGGCAAGTCCATAACTTTTTCTTCATCTACTTCCAAGACAATCTGAAGACATGGTCAGGTAGACCAAAGACCAATCTACAAGATCCCCATTTGCTACAGGAATTTACTCTAACCCATAATTTAGGGTGGGCATCTTTCTGAGGCTACTTAGCCATTTTTGCATCCCATTAGAGGAAATTTCAACTCAAAATGGGCCTCCTAAGGAAAATTAATAAAATAATAGTTAAAATAATAAAATAATATTTATTAATTTTGGAGGAAAAAAAGAAAAAACTACTTTTTTGTTTATATTTTCGACATATCTCCGTGTGTGTTTACTCAAATTTCAATCGGGAGAGCTCGTTGGATGTGGAATTAAATTTCACATCCAACGAGTACCTAGTCAACATACTTTTAATGGGCCCCACTACCCTAAAAACAAGAAATACTTGAAAAAATTTGATGATGACATCATCATCACATTTTTCAAGTATTTTTTGTTTTTAGGATAACGAGGTGGGTCAAAAGTATGCCAATTGGGTATTCGTTGGATGCAAAATTTAATTCCTCATCTAGCGATCTCTTGCGATCGAAATTTGAGTAAAAACATAGGGGGATATGTGGAAAATACGAACAAAAAAGAGTAGTTTTTTTATGATTCCTATCCCCAAATTTATATTAAAAAATTGTTTAAGAGGTGCTCCCTTTTTGAATTTTAAATAATTTTGATTGGCTAATACATGATGACATGGAATTTGTATTATTTTTGGAAGGCCCATTTTAAATTGAAATTTCCTCTAATGACTGGGGAAAAACCCTGTTTTGGCAGGCCTGTATCTTTCTCCTCAATAAATATTAAATAAAAATCAATTCATGAATAGGTAGCTAAAAAAAATAGATGTAGGATGGTATCATGGTGCAAGCATTCTTCTCAAACCTTGAATTGTGGCGGGCATTCTCTTAAGGCTGCTGGGACCAATTTTGACTAAGGTTGTTGGGACCAATTCTTCCTTAAATACATGTTGTAGTTTGGTGAGGCAAGTGACATGGTTGTATGCTCCATACAACACTCTAGAGACTCACATTCTCAATACATTTTTCACATAATCCTATGAGGCATGGAGGGCATCTCCTTAAGGCCACTTGGGAAGATTTAATACCATTTCCATACTTAGACAAATTTCTCAATTTGGTCTAATCTTCCTAAAACACCCTTTTCGTAGGTCCATAACTTGTTCTTCATCCACTTCCAAGACAATATGAAGCCATGGTTATGTAGATCGAAGACCAATATACAAGACCTCCATGTTTTGCAGGCATTTACTCTAACCCATAATCTAGGGTAGGCATCTTTCTGAGGCTACTTAGCCATTTTTGCATCCACTGTTGAAAACCCCTGTTTTGGCAGGCTTGTATATTTCTCAAGAAATATTAAATAAAAATCAAATCATTATTAGGTAGCCAAAACAACTAGATATAGGATAGTACCATGGTGTGGGAATTCTTCTCAAACCATGAATTGTGGCGGGAATTCTCTTAAGGCTGCTGGGACCAATTTTGACTAAGGCTGTTGGGACCAATTCTTCCTTAAATATATGTTGTAGTTTGGTGAGGTAGGTGACATGGCTGTATGCTCCATACAACACTCTAGAGACTCACATTCTCAATACATTTCGCACATTATCCTATGAGGCATGGTGGCTATTTCCTTAAGGCCATTTGGGCAGATTTAACACCAAGTCCATACTTAGACAAATTTCTCAATTTGATCTAATCTGCCTAAAACACCCTTTTGGCAGGTCCATAACTTTTCCTTCATCCACTTTCAAGAAAATATGAAGACATGGTCAGGTAGTCCGAAGACCAGTATACAAGACGCCCATGTGTTGCAGGCATTTAATATAACCCATAATTTAGGGCGAGCATCTTTCTAAGGCTACTTAGCCATTTTTGCATCCACTTGTGAAAAACCATGTTTTGGCAAACATGTATCTTTCTCCTCAAGAAAGATTAAAATAAACTCAAATCATGAATATGTAGCCAAACCAACTAGCTATAGGATGGTACCATGGTGCGGGCATTCTCTTAAGGCTGCTGGGACCAATTTTGACAACTTTTCTGAAAATTTTCCTCATGGGAGGGTGGATTTTGTATAGTTGGGTGGTCTCATTGGTTTTTGCATGGAAACCTTGGTAATTTGGGCATGGAAACTCGAGGTAAACTCTATTGTTGTAGTTTTTCTTCAAGAGTTTTTTACCTTGGATATTTTAGGGTTTGGTCTAACTTGGGCATTTGCAGGTATGGTTGTTGTTGGAGCGATGATTCATTCTTGTTCATGGGGTGGTGTCTTAGCTATCTTTCTTCCACAACTACAATTGGATCAAGTAAGTGATTTTATTTTCCTTATGAGAATTGTAAATTGTAATGTGTAACCCTGAAACATTTTCTTTGGATTTTTGGCTTTTATGAATTTATCTCTGAAAACGAGGGTTGTTGTTATGCATCCCCAAGTGCTATTTTAGATCCTTACATCCATGTGATATACAATGAGTAATGCTAATTGAATATATACATATCAACAACAACCACAAGCCCCATTATCATGATAAAGATTTGGGAAACTCAATGTATAAAAATGGAAACCACTTGTAACTTAATAGGCAGTAAGCTAATTGGTGGCTAATTCACTGAAACTTAAGCTTCAAAATTAAATGGGACCATGCCCTTCAAATTTGACCCTTAGTGGGGAGCCTTTTTATAATGTCGTAGACACTGAGGCTAATCCTCGAAATAGGATCTGAAATTGTTTACAGTCATTATAATCAAACATTAACAACTAGAGCGTGGTACTTCTACCATGGTTTACATATCTTTAAACAAACATCGTGTAGCAAATACATGTGCTCGGTCTGGATGGTGGCACGAAATTTTTGTTTGTGAACTTGTAGGCAGTGAAAATGACGTCTCAAGATGCTTTTGGTGGCTCATTGTTGACTAGGCTTGACCACTTGTCCATCTGTCGAGTCAGCAACGTGTCCTTTCCCTTTGTGTTCGTTCCATTCCCGAAGGCACCTTTCTACATGGGCTCAAAGCTAGAAAAGGAGTTTATATATATCCTTTCCATGCTCAGCTTTCTTCATAGCTTCCCCCTTGCTTCTAGCAGAAGCAATCCTTTTCAGTGGGTTGTCATTCAAGTACTCCTCACCACCTCAAAAAAGGGTGGTGGATGGGGTGCATGAAATCTATAACGAAGACCTTGGGCCCTTGATGCTCTAGTACGAGCATTATCTCCCATAGAAAACAAGTGCATCTCTCACAGTGGTGTACAATGTATGTTCCCCGATGGTTGGTTCCTTCCTGGTGTGAAAAACGAGGGCGATAGATGAGTGTGGAATCAATCTCACCAACCAACAACACACCCATACTAACAATATTCTCGAACCAGATTGCCATTGCAAACATATCATTATCCTCAGAACCTTTTGGCAGAATAATACCGTGAGTTTTCTTCTACACTAGCTCATCCTATGAACCTTAATGGCTCTGAAAGGTCGTGTTTATATACGATTGGAAAAATGGACAAGGGGATGACCCGTTACCATTTTCACACATTTCATCGTCGAGTAGGGTGGTCGACCATACACTTCAGTGCATATGGAATGGACGTGTTTTGGCCCTTTCTCTCCTGTGACGACGATACCAGAACCATTCTTTCGTTGTGTTTTCCCTGCTATGTGTGGCGATCAGATTCGTTGTTCCACTTCTTATATTTTCATGATATATTTTTGATTTTGCACGCCAGCCATACGATAGGTATCTATTTTTGGGAGAGATGGCATTGTTGCAGGGATGATTTATCCTTTGGGTGTATCACAAATGGTGTCGAGGAAATCAATTAACTGTCGAGAAGGCAGATCGTACGTGAGGGCACCTTCTCCACTTAGATTTTTTTATATTTTTATTTTATGTTGCATAACCCTCATGTTTCTCCATGCACTTAGTACCATAGATCTATTCATTTTTGCGATCTAAGCCCTCGATACACCAAATATTCATACCCAAAACTCAAAACTATCAACCTACATAGATTTATTTGGGGAGATCAATATTAACTGTTGATCTCTAAACTACCTTCATCGGGACCGCTCAACCTTGAGAACTTTAACATTCTGCTAACCCTTTTTCATCTGAACAAGTGAGAAACTTCTGATTGTGGAATGCTTCTCACCTATTGATCTACCCAACATCTTGATCCGACCATAGATCTTTGCAGCCCCTACCACTTTCCGTGGATCAAATTCGTAACTTTCTCCACGCTAGTTCAATCCGCGGAATTGTTTGAGACTACAGATCTATCTCCACCTTCATCTCAACCATCCGATTTTCTCCCTGATTAACCATTTTTGTGATTTGACAAAGTTTTTCCCTTCGAGCAGGTTCACTGCGCGAAATGATTTAGGGTCGCTGATCTCACCTTGTGCTGATCTCGACCCTCCAAGATTACACCCATTTAATGGACTCCACAAATCTCAAAATTAAATCCTTCCTCGCATCTCCGCTCCGTAGAATCACTTTCCATCATCGATCTTCACTATCTTGAATCTGAACCATTGAAGTTTAACACACTTTACCCTTATTCCCCTGCTGCATGTTTCAATATACAGAAAGACCTATCACCATAGATCAAAATCCACTCTCCATCCAACGGTTCCATGGTGGAAAAGCTTACTAACCAGTTAACTTGAAAGGAGCTCCCACAAAATTCCTCAAATAAGATCATTTTCAAACCTTTGGGAAGGAGACATAGATGAACATAAATCAACATTCGATGATGATGATGGAGATGATGATGATGATGATGGTGGTGTTGAAGATGATGAACATGATGAACATGATGATGAGGGCGATGATGACGATGACGAATATGTTGATTAGGAAGAGGGAGATGATAATGATGATGATGATGATGATGAAGAAGATGACGATGATGATGACGATGACAATGATGATGAAGACGATGATGATTGTGGCGATGATGATGGTGACGGCGACGACGATGATGATGATGATGATGATGATGATGATGATAATGATGATGCCGATGATAAAGACGATGATGATGATGATGATGATGACGACGACGATGATGACTAGGATGAGGATGATGATGAAAAAAATGATGATGATGATGAAGATGATGATGAGGAGGAGGAGGAGGAGGATGAGGATGAGGATGAGGATGAGAATGAGCATGACGAGGATGATGATGATGATGATGATGATGATGATGATGAATATGTTGATGATGATGGTGATGATGATGATGAAGATGATGATGGTGGTGGTGGTGGTGCTGAATATGATGATGAGGGCGATGATGAAAATGATGATGATGACGATGATGAAGATATTGATTAGGAAGAGGGAGATGACAATGATGATGATGATGATGATGATCAATGATGGTGGTGGTGACGATGATGACAACAATGATGATGATGAAGACGATGATGATTGTGGCGATGATGATGGTGACGACGACGATGATGAGGATGATGATGATGATGATGATGATGATAATGATGACGACGATGATGGAGACGACAATGATGATGATGATGATGATGACGACGACGATGACTAGGATGAGGATGATGATGACAAAAATGATGATGATGATGAAGATGATGATGATGATGACGATGATGAGGATGAGGATGAGAATGAGGATGAGGATGAGCATGATGAGGATGATGATGATGATGATGATGATGATGAATATGTTGATGATGATGGTGATGATGATGATGAAGATGATGATGATGGTGGTGGTGGTGCTGAATATGATGATGAGGGCGATGATGAAAATGATGATGATGACGATGATGAAGATATTGATTAGGAAGAGGGAGATGGCAATGATGATGATGATGATGATGCTGATGAAGAAGATGATGATGATCAATGATGGTGGTGATGACGATGACGACAACAATGATTATGATGATGATGATGACTAGGATGAGGATGATGAATATGATGATCATGATTATCATGATTAGCATGATGATGATTAGGATGATGATGATGATGATGATGATGATGATGATGATGATGATGATGAAGATGAAGATGATCATGATGGTGATGGTGATGGTGATGAATATGCTGATGAAGAATATGATGATGATGAAGATGTGATAACAAGATCTTTACCTTGGTCTTCAATAAATTGTTCAAAGCTTCGCCAACATTATAATAGAATGGTTATGAGTGATTATTCACTCCTATAAAGAATGCACTTTATGAAACTACCAAACTTCTCAATTTGTATCTTCCCCTTTTAAGACACCGGACTAGGTCCATAAGTATTGATTCTTCATGTGCACAAATCTAAGAACAGGAGGCTTCACAGGGCCTGATAAGTTGTATTTTTTTTACTACTTCCTAGGATCATATTGAATTGTCAGATTAGTCCTTGGAATGGGTGTTAGGAGCAATCCTTAATTTTTCACTCAAATGACTACTCCCCCTATCATGTAGACATCTTCATTCACTGAGCACCCCCTAAAATTGCGATGATGAAGATGTTGATGATGATGATGATGATGAATATGATGATGATGATGAAGATGATGAAGATGATAATGAAAATGATGATGATGATGATGATGATGATGAAGATGATGATAATGATAATGGAGATGCTAATGAATTGGATGTCGAAGATGTTGATGATGAATATGATGATGAAGATGAAGATGTTGATGATGATGATGATGGTGATAACAAAGACGTTGATGATGAAGATGATGATTACGATGATGATGATAAGGAAGATGATGATGATGATGAAGATCATGATGACGATGATGGCGATGACGATGATGATGATTATGAAGATGATGATGATGATATTGATGAAGATGACGAATTAGACGATGGTGATGACGATGACAAGGATGATGATGAGGATAATGATGATGATCATCATCATCATTGTTATCGTCATCACCATCATATTTGTTGTCTTCACCATCATCATCATCATCATCATCATCATCATCATCATCGTGTTCGTCCTTGAAGGGACTTATGTACAGGATTGTTGCCACCTTTCACACATCTGGGGGGTGAATGTGACAGAAATATTCAAGCCACTCGGTGTGTCCTTGGGGGAAAGTCTCGAGTCAAGGATGTCACCTTATTCTTGACTCCTACATTCAGGAAAACTCCTAACGAAGCCAAGGGGGGGTAGACCCTACAAGTTACTAAGGCTGATTACTTAGATGATGATGGTATTAAAAGAGTAAGTTTTTTAGGAGTTTTGATTTAACAATTGTAAACAACAAATAACATGATGAGATAATCATAAGTAAGCATGAAATGACACCCAATCACATCTAGATTGAAAGAAATAAATAGTTGACCAGTGCCTTAAGATGGAGTCGAAAATAATTAAGAGTGCTTGCAAGTGCTGGAGTGAATGTTGTGCAATTGTATCTTGGTACATTTTAAATTAATGTGAAAAGATGAGTGAATTAAATTAGGCGGGGGGACTCCAGATATACCCAGGGGGTACTGGGATTATGTCCAAAAGTAACAACCGCTACGGCTACCCGCAAGGAATGTGTGGGCTGAATGGAGTCTCTGAGACTATGTTCATAATACCCCGAAGGTGTAACAAATATTAGTGCCTTGAGGTCACTTTTCAAGAGTTCCCACTTCCTTTGGGTATTTTTCCACTGTTACGGTTTGATTGAGGCATTGGATTTTCGCCTGAGGTGGTTAATTTGGGGAGAGTGAATCCTAATTATTCTAGTCACTTGCGTTGCTTTTGATGCAGCTTGACTGATCAAATGAACTGCAACCAAGTGCAAAGCATACACACCAGAGTCTTATCAATTTTAGTAAATTTTAAGAGCATGTTTTTGTTAAAAAAGAAGACCCTCCATGAATCTCTTTTAGTCCAAGTGGACCTCAATCGGGAAATCAAGGAGGGGTTAATTTTAATGCTTGCATGTGAAAAATAACAATGAAAATGGAATCAGAGATACACAACACCAATTTTCTAATTAGTCCTACCACGCATCTCTTTCCCCTTTTGGGTCAATTGGAAAGTCATGGGGTAAGTAGTATGATTACTTTGAATTCAAAATATGGAATAATGAAAAATGTTATTAAAGTATACAATCTTGCGTAACAAGAATAATCTAGAGAAAAAACAGGAACAAAATGCAAAAAAATGAAACGGACGCGGATCCCCCCTGGGGGATGGGAAGTGGGCTCGAAAGAGCCTACTATAAAAGATTCCTTTTTATTATTATTGGTTACAATATAAGAAAACTAAATTATGCACTTTTTTCCATGTTATATGGGATCCAAAGGCTTACAACAAGCTTACGACAAGCTAAAATAAAATCACAGTGGTGGGGGAAGCCTCCGGGAAGCTTCGGTTCGCCCAAGAGTCGGAAAATGGGCAGAGTATCCTTCTCTTTTTTGTTAAACCTATTAAAAAACAGTGACAAATTAAAATCAAATGTGCCCAAAAACACTTTAAAAGTGTTTTGGGTCACCACACTAATTATCGAAAAAAAACTAAGTAAAAAATTGTTAAAAAGGGCTAATCTAGTTTTGAAAAAAGGAACCAAGGAAAGCAAGCTTTCCTTGGGATCTTGGCTTTATGTTTGTGCAGCCAATGAGATATGCACTTTTCTTGCATAATTTAAATCTTTAAAGAATGAAAAAATAAACTACCTTATGAGCAAGCTTTAGATCTATGATTTAGCTACTTGCAAAAAAGGAAATTTCTACACCTAGATCTATCTTTATGAGGTTGCAGATCTAAGCAAAAAGAATCTTATGAACTAGATCTAACAATATATAATCACTTCTTAGAACTAGATCTGATCATAAGAAGAAGAAACATGTAACCGGAAGATTGATTTTAATAGAAAGGAGGAAGAGAAGGTGAAAGGCCTGTTGTTGGATGGATCTGAAATGGAAACTTGTTAGTGGAATACAAGGGGGAAATTCCTTCACAAAAATGTTGGATGTATAGTGGAGTCAAAATAGATCCATGGCTCGTCCAATCCTTGCTACCTGAAAGATAAACAAACAATCCTGCACGAAACCTTATGAGATTTAGATATATATATGAAAAAGAGACAAGAATTGCATGCAAATAAACTTATTAAACATTTATAATATAGATCTTCAAACATATATGCTATGAGATACAAAAAAACAAGTAATATTACTTTCCCAACTATACTCCTATTGATTCACCTGAATCGTTCAAGCCAGACAAGGTTCAGATGCAGAAATTGAGAGAAAAACCGGCAACATCAATAGCCACAAGACAATGCTTATTCCACACACATGAGAGCATTACACCATTTGGGCTCGAAAGCTTATTTATTCCAAAAATCAAAATATTACAACAGTATTACAATAGCAAGCTCTTCAATCCAAATCTAACTAGCTTGGAAGAGGAAAAGGCTGCTTTATTTATAGCAAAAATAGGAAATCTAGCCCAGGGGGGTGCAATTCCCAAGGAGAGAGAGACTGCAGCTGCATGTGGAGTGAATATGAGCCTGATATGAGTCTATATAAGTCTAATATGAGTCCCACTGAGTGTAACTGTCAATCGAAGAGCTGATATTCTTGACACCTCAACCTGCTAACTAAAGCATCCACCAAAACTCATCCAGCTGAGCCCACACGTGGAGGAGACAGGGAGGGTGCAATTCCCAAGATTTCATGCATAAATGTAATCTCTGTTTAGCCTAGATCACCTCCTTCTATCAAGGGATGGTCATATATAGTCAATCCCAAGCCGATGAGTCTGATTTCAGTCAAATCAGAGCAAATCCCAATGATTCAGGATTTGGGGTTTTCTCCATTATTTAATTAAAATAATCAATATTTGATTTTTAGGGATTTTTGATCTGAGTGATGGACAAATCACTCAAAACTTAGAAAAAGTGGGTTTATGGGTTTGCATGGTGCTCTTATCTTGAAAATGAGCACCCCCATGACTGAACCTGATTTCCGAGCCCACGTTTATTACAAAACCAATTTTTCCAATTAGACTATTAAAAAATAGCCTAAGTTTTGTGGAAAAATTAAAATTAAAAAAAAAATAAAACCTAGGGGGACTTAGACATGTTGATATGACTCGACCATGATGCCTAGCATGTTTATACACTGACACATAGACTTTAATAACCTCAATAGGCCTAAATTCCAAGCCAACCACCCCAACTTTGGAGGTATTGAGTGAAAAACTCAGAAATTATCAATCGTTTTTTCAACAACCAATAATAACCAAGGGAAAAAACACCCTGGGCTGATCGGATTGACAAATAAAGTCTAAGAGATTGAGTCTTTTACAGACACTATCATGCTAGAACATTTTATTACAACTCCCTTATGGGGTATGAACATGTGATATAGTACAACAAGAACTTCCCAGAAGCACTTCTGAAGGTCTTCTGAAGTCCGAACAAATCATGTTTTTCCGGTTCATCAATCTCACTTGATAAAAAACCACTAAGTACAAATTAGGAGGTAACAAGGATCTCACTATAAGCAATGCAACCAATACTATAAATTATGACAAAATCCTAGTTAAATTAAATTAAATTAAATTAAACTACACTAAATTAAAAACATAGAGTTGTTTAACTATAATTAATTTAAAATGCAACAAAATATAAAATATGCAAATAAAAAAAACCCAAAATAAACTAAACAAAAGGTAAATATGCAAAATAAAAAAACAAAACAAAATACAAAATATAAAATATGCAAATAAACAAACAAAAAACGTAGAATTCAAAAACACCCGTGCACTAGCTCATTAGCAAAACAACAATGAACAAGTTCACTCCCATGCACTAGTTCATTAGCAGTATCCAGAGCACTGGTAATTTGATGAGTAGAGTAGTGGTAAATCGAGGAGCATGGGACACCAGTCTAGACGATACTGGCATTCCCAGTGGAGGCAATCCGACAGCAGTCCAGAGGATAACAAAACAATCTAGCTGCAATCAATAGGATACCAGCATTCCCAGGGGAGGCAATCTGACCGCAGTCCAGAGGATAACAAAGGGCCCAATTAATTTTGTAAGCCCATTAACCCTATCAGTGTAGGAATTTGGAAAAAATACGTCAAATTTTTGAACCAATATGGATTCGATACAGTCATACTAAAATTATATTTTTTTTGTTGTGCTACCATTGCCTCTATTATGGGTGGATCTAGTAAGGGTTTTCTATTATTGGAGCATCTGATGCTCCTTAAATTCGGGGAAAAGACATATGGGTTGAGCACTGCAAGCCAGTCATGCTCTTGTATAATTTTATGAATTATGGCACAATTTGCAAGCTTTTGTAATTTTATTCTATTTAATGATCTGGAACAATGTGCAGAGTCCTATAGGAGCTATAATCTGAACTAGTTCAACTGATTCTGTTGAAACTTTGAACCTGAGACATGTTTCTTATAAGCATTTAATTTTGCTTTAATAATTAGTTTTACCTCGATTATGACACAATTTACAAGCTTTTGTTATTTTATTCTATAATATGTTCGAAACATTCTATAGAGTGCAAGCTTGTGTAATCTTATTCTATTCAATGCTCTAGAATAGAGTCCTCTATGAGCTATAATTTGAACTAATTCTGTTGAAACTTGAACATGAGATATATTTCTCATTTAAAAACACATTTAATTTTTCTTTGATTGTCAGTTTTACATGGATTATGGCACACTTTTCAAGATTTTGTGATTTTTTTCTATTATGGGTCTAAAACATTTTGTAGAGTGCCATAGGAGCTGTAATTATAATGACTGGGTACAATTCAACCTAAGACCCATTTCTCCTTTAAAGAAGAATTTTATTTTATTTTTATGCTCAATTTTACCTGAATTACAACACACTTTGCAAGCTTTTCCCATTTACTGGTTTGCATTTTGGAACAATGTATAGTTCCCTGGGACTCATGGGCTATAATTTGAATTGACTCCAGTAAATTGACCCTCATACCTCTTTCTTCTTTAAATACACATTTGATAAAAGTATTATTTTTGAATGACACTTATATATTTTTGCCTCTGTTTGGCATATACCATGGTAGTTAGTGTGGTCGCTTCTGTTTGGCATATCTCAAAGAGTCTGAAGGTTATCAAGAATATTGTAGCCTATGTGTGTCTTCATTAAACCCTCTGCGAGCATTTCTTCCTTAAATATATATCATGTAATTTCGATCACATCATATCTTCCAAAATACTATCCTTAAATCCTTCTCAACATATTGAGAATTCCATTTATAAATTTAGGTTTATTAATTTCCTGTAGCTTACTCTTTTATTTCACCAAGACTGTACAGGCATACTTTTCTAACTTTTGGCAGACTTATATTTTTCACATCTTGACCATATTTAAGCAAACTAAGGGTATGGCTAGGTATCTACCTCAACTAGGAACAAGACCATGTCACCTTAAAACCTTACTGAAAAACACACAGTCTCTGGCAGTCACTTTAAAATGGTCTTTCAAACTGCTCAATTCAGCACTTAGTGAATTTTGTCAAACCCTAGTCATTACTGTGCCAGGAGGAATTTTGGGAAACTCATATCTCACACATGTGAGCACCCAAAGGGAAACTAAGATCATGAGTGGTTTCCCAGATCATCAAAGAATGGACCCATAACATCTGATGAATTTATCAGTTAAAGAGTTGACTCTAGCATGCATTTTCAAGTGGGCTCTCAACCTCTTGTTTTCAACACTTGGTCAATTTTTCATATTTTTGGATATGCAAGCTAATGTTTTTACCTCTTTTGGTAGGATGATATTTTTCTCATGTGGTCACCATAAGAAAAAATAAGAAAATGGATGGATATCCAGTTCATTAAAGAACATGCCTATACCTTCTGATGAATTTATCATCACTCAGACAGGATTTGGCGGGCATTTCCAAATGCCTCTTCAACCTTGTGATTTGACACTTAGTCAATTTATTTAAACCCTAGGTCTCAAAGGTGAATTCAACTTTTCTTCGAACTTGGAGTGTAAGACATCCAATGGATGGAGGACAACCAGATGAATCCATTAAGACTATTTTCGTCCTCTGGAACTACTTTCTCTCTCCTTGGCGGGCATTTTACTGAAGTATGATGTAAAAGCTGCTTAAGACCCTATTTTGGAAGATCCATAATTCTTCCTCGGGTACTTTCAGTTCAAATTAAGAACATCATCAGGTAGAAAACACATCCACCTATAAGATTCCCATATGGTGCGAGCATTTCTTTCAACCCACAAATTATGGCGAGCATTCTCCTAGAGCAACTTGTCTAATTTGAACAAAAAGAACTTATTTTGGGAGGCCTATATCTTCTTCCTCAAAGAGTTGTTCTAAGAACTGGTGCCATGGTCGCATAGCCACTTCAACCAACTATGGGATGACATGCCATGGTAGGAATTTTATCCTTCTTATGAAATATGGTGGAAATTTTCATAAGACTACTGCGTTAGGACAATTTTTCACCACTTAGTCTTTTTCCAACTTTATCATACATGCCTATGCACATCAAAAGTTCCTTTGTCATTAATTAACATCTCTAGGATATGTCTGTCAACAATCATCAGTTCACCAAATGTCACCAATTCTCCATTCATATATTGACATCAATTCGAACACATTCATCTTCCATCTTGCTAACAACGATTCCCAAGAGGATGGAGATGAGAGGTTACCCATCATCATCTCAACCTGAATATGTAACTTAGCCATTTCTAAAGCCTTAGATACTGTTTGGTCATCATTAGTGTAACTCTTCGATTGAAGTGATAAGGATTTGAAAAACATAGCCTTTTTATGGGGTCCGATGATCCCTTACTTATCTCGGATCGAAACTGGAGATTCTTTTCCATATACTATACCTTTTCTTGTTGTTTCCCTTGGCTTTGAGGTTGAAACTATAGAGAAATGACAGTTGTAGGTCTCATCCATTGTCACAAGAAATCAATACTTAGTTACTACTTGTGTTAGTTCCTAATGAATAATGAATGACATGTTACACTTTGGAATGATGATTGTATAATCTTATTTTTATTAAATTAAAATTGCATGTTTTTGTATTTATACGATGCCTATTCCCTTATTTTAGTCGTACTTGATTTTTTTGTTACGTATTTTTTTTCATATCATATTTGAATCCGTACTCAAATATTGCTACTATGGTTTTGACTGTTTACTTCGTATTTTCTGAGGATTTATATGAAATGTAGGCCGTATTTGAGGTGAAAAATGATCCATGACAGGAATTTTTCCCGTCAAATGTTAGCCTTGAACCCATACATCACCCATTTGATAGAGAACGGGCCTGAACCATACCATCATGACCAAACAAATTCGGGATTTCCATGTTGTAGAACACCATAGCAATGGTAAGAAAATGGTCTTGGGTAGTGTAAGATGATTCAGGGTTGTGATAAGATGATTCCGGATCCAACATCACCCTATCCACATCCATGTGAAAAACCACTCAAGGCTACCTATAATTTGTCTAAATTTGGTGACATTTCACAATGTTATTTTATTAAAAAAAATCAAGCACATAGTTAGAGAAGGAGTACCTTGCATGAGGAAACTTGCATATCAAACCACTGTGGAAGAGGGAGTGTAAGACTAACGTCACTGAGTTTCAGTGGGAAATCCATGAATGAAGTAATATGACATCCGCCCATTCCAAATTGAATTCCCAAGATGATATATATGAGGGGGGACCCCATACCTCTTTGCATGCATTAACTAGTCAAGTTGCCCAAGAAACACACTTCTATATCCGTGTTGTGAACAAATCCCAAACGAAATCAAATTGTGTCTTATACTTAAAAATACTTCAAATATAAATAAATCTAAAAGAAATTACACCTTTGAGAGCAAAATATCTTCTAGTAAAGTTTTTGGGAAGAAAAAACTTTTGATATTAGAACATTACAAGTAAATATATTTGCACGCTAAATTATATCTGCTTGGTAGCTTATATTCTTGTTTTCTTGAGTGTAGGTACAACCAAATAGGTATCTATTAGATCTATCTTCCTCGAGTGATATTGAAGATATAATAGGAGAGGTTGAAAGTGATACATGTTGTACTAGATCTACTGGTTCTATATCAACTAGATCTGAAAAGGTAAGGACATTTTTTGTAGACGCATGCAATATTTTATTGCCAACAGAGGGTCATGTAATTATGATGTTGAGAGCATAGGTGACATTGAGTTTCCCTTGAGGTATAGACATCTAGTGCAATGATGGGTACCTAATAAGCCACTTCAATTGGACACAAATTTATTCATCAATGGGAGGATGTATCACATTGCTCCTTCGTCCTTACATGGATTGGGGCTAGTTTCCATGGATGGCATAAAGGTCGGCTATGGCATTGTAATGGAATTAATGGAGTATGTCAAGCCATTATACAGATATAATAACTTTTTGATCTTGGTCCAATATACTCGAAGTATGAGGAGATACGGAGTTGCTGCAAATTATATACAACTAGCAGAACACAATACAAAAAGGGGGCGACTATGTATATTGATGGGAGACCAAAAGAGTCCATAATTTTTGCTAGCTTTATAAATAGTACATGGCCAGTGACAACAGCTAAGCAACCAAATTGTGAATTTGAGGGACGTGAATAACATCATATATTTGTATGTGCAACAAAAACAATACTTCTAGGTGAAGAGTTGTTGATCGATTACAACTTAAATTGAATAGATGTGGCTTCCACGGTCTAGGGTAACCATGGAAGGTCACACGCTATGCCTCATCAGGTAAATGATAAATATAGTAACTAAACATGACTACAATAACTAAATGTTTCCATTTTTTTTGTTAACATTTGATTTCCACCATTGACATTCGCTTTTTTCATGCATATTATGAATATTTCCATGTGATAACATGCTTATTACACTGTTATGCTTATCTCATTTTTTTTATGTTACAATTATTGACTCAACTTTTATTGATTGATTTATTTTGTCAGAATTCCAGTAGTGGAAAGCCACATGTTCCTTCCACGGTCCAGGGTGACCGTGGAAGGTCACAATCTATGCCTCGTGAGGTAAATGTTAAATACTTTAAATAAATATGACGTCAATAACAAAATGTTTTGATTTTTTTTAGTTAACATTAGATTTTCACTGTTACCATTCACTTTTGTTGTGATTATTGTGAATATTTCCATATGATAACATGCTTATTACATTGTGTCAGGGTTCTTCTCATCCCCATGGAGCAGAACATGTATCTCCTCCTTCGGGGGTAAAAGTAAATATTATTGCAGTATCTCATTTTTGTTTATGTTACAATTATTGACTTAGCTAAATATAGTAACTAAATATGACTACAATAACTAGAAAATCCAACCCTTGAACATTTCCATGTGACAACATGCTTATTACACTATGGTAGGGGTCTTCCCATGGTCGTCATGGAACAGAATGCATGTCCTCTACTTCCATGGTCTAGGGTGACCGTGGAAGGTCACACTTCGTGCCCCATCAGATAAGTGTTAAATATAATAACTAAATGTTGAGATTTTTTCTTTTAACATTCAATTTCCACTCTTACCATTCTCTTTTTTCATGCTTATTGTGAATATTTCCATATGATAACATGCTTATTACACTATAGAAGGGGTCTGCTCATCGCCATCGAGCAGAACATGTATCTTCTCCATCGGAGGTAAAAGTAAATATTATTGCAATATCTCATTTTTGTTGATGTTACAATTATTGACTCAATTGAGTATGACTACAATAACTAGAAACTCCAACCCCAAAATATTTCCATTTGACAACATGCTTATTACACTGTGGCAGGAGTCTTCCCATGTTCGTTATGGAATAGAACACGTGTCCTCTATTTGTGAGGTAAAAACAAATATTATTTCAATATCTCATTTTTATTATGTTACAGTTATTTTCATAACGTTTATTTATTGATTTATTGTGTCAGGGTGGCGCCGGTGGAAAGGCACCTACTGCTTCCATGGTTCAGGGTGACCGTGGAAGGTCACGCTCTACGCCCCATCAGTTAAGTGTTAAATATAATAACTAAATGTTTTTATTTTTTCTGTTTGCATTCGATTTCCATTGTTGACATTCGCATTTTTCTGTGCTTATGGTGAATTAATGATTGATTTATCGTGTCAGGGTGGGCACCGTGGAAAGGCACCTGCTGCTTCCATGGTCCAGGGTGACCATGGATAATCACCCACTAGAAGTATATCAGTAGGGGGTGACCGTGGGAAGTCATCGGCCACAAAACCGCATCAGTTAAGTGTTAGTTCTTAATAGTAACTAAATTTCATTACAATAACAATGTTTGAATGATGTTAAAATTATTTTTCTTAATTTTATTGTTTGATGAATTTAGTCCAGTGTACTTGATCTGGGTGATGAGGAGATTGAGGATGAAATTTACTATTCATAGACCCTATGGATACTATAAAAAAGGCCTTGAAAAAGGAAAACATAGAAATGATTTCCTTGGCTTGCATAAGGCCCATGACACAAGAGATCAGGGCAGGATTGAAGAGCTGAAAGAACAAATAAAATATTATGGGGTAAGTGGCATCTTCACATATTTTTTTAATCTATGACATGATTTCATATCTAATATGTTTTCTATTTTTCCAAGTGATCTGATAAAGTAATTTTTTTTGTTTGTAGGATTTTTTACAACCCGTGACTAGAGAAACTGTTGAGATAGGTATAGGTAGCAGTGACGCTCCAATGCAGCAACAACTCTGACAAAGAAATGTACCAATGAGGCTTTTTGACACTCCTCCAGTTGGCCTCGAATCCATTGATGAGGGAACCTATTTTGATCAGCATGGCATGCCAGAGCATGATGATATGGAGCCTAGGACTCCACATGACTCCGGAGATGAACCTACTGTAGATGACCAAGAAAGTTTTCTTGGAGCAGCACGAGTTAAAAGCACCGGATCACTAGATCTTACCTTTCTAGTGGATTGCGCTTGTGTTTCGATCAAGATTCAAAAGATTGCAGGTATTTATTAATTTATTTATTCATTTTAATCATGAAATTGAAATGGACATACACTAAAATTATTATAAATTAATGGATTGCACGTTTCTACTAGAAACAATGTTTTCTACAGGAATTTGAATGACAAATCATTGGATATGTTTGGCCCCACCATCCACGCATGGTGGAATAGCCAAGATAGCGCAAAGAGAGATGTATTTATAGACCACATGGTAAACTTGTTCTGCAATACATTCAACAAGAAAGTGGTTGCAAAGTTAGCTGGCGAGAATTTAAAATATACCAGGGCCCAATATAGGGATAAATTGAAACTTGACCTCAAGCATGAGCGCCCTCCCATGGTTCCATAGAAATAGTGGAAGGCACTCATAAAGGATGCAAAGGAGAACTTGCTAAAAAGACAAGGAAAACAACCACGACCTGGAAAAGCAAGGTACAACACATATCATCTTTTTAGTGAAATATGCTCCTTTATTTTTTTCTTTTTTGTTTTAAGTAAAAATTTTGATATCTAACGTTTTTTAAAATTTTCATATATAGGCTACTAGAAACCTCCAAAGCAACCAAGGCTAGAGTGGAAAAGCACGTGCAACATAGACTAGGCCAGGGTGGCTATAGAAAACTAAGAGACTGAATCGTAAGAATTAAATGAATAAATGTGGGGAATATTTATTTGAAAGTAGTGAACAAATATCTGTTTTTGATAGAGGAAATTTTATATGTGTTATGCATTGCAGGGAAATATGTTCCAATATGCTACCACCGAGGAATACCTAAAGCTTGGTTTCAAGTATGGTTTTAAAAGTTTCATTGAATATCAGAAAAGCTTGGGGCATACTCCAATCTCCCCAATGATGCAGATGTAGGTAAATAAAATTAATAAGGACACCATTTTAGTATACTATTAAAGTCTATTCATTTTTTATTATATCAACCATAACTAAATATTTATGTTTTATTTTAAGTAATAGTGCAACCGTAGCACTAAATCCAGCTGTACTCTGCACATACCAGCTGATGTTGGGGTGTGCATGTCCCATGATAGTGGGGAGAAAAGTGGCCATTCTAATATGTGTGCTTTGTAAATAGAAATATCTACTATGATTATAGATATTTATTTCCTGACGCATACTTATAAATTTTCTTATTTCGATGGAAGACCGTAAAGCTCAGGAGGGTGAATTGCAAGAGGAACTAGCAAGTAGAGAAACAATTAACACACCAGTTGTCACAGCTAGACATACAGAGAAAGAGATATATTGTAATTTTCATCAAAATGATGAACTATTAATTTCAATAATATTTCAACATATCGATATGCCCATTTTCGTTGTTGCAGTTCATGCCCCTTCAAAGTTGCGTCCACGCCCTACTAAATGATGTACAAGAAGTATGATACATGAGGGCATGGAAACACAAACACTAGCAGGACATGGATTTGTAGATATTCCACCAAATGATGATGATAATATCCCAATTATCGCTAGTTATTTCAATGCAAAAAAACAGAAATCAAAGGAAAAGTAGATGTATAAATTCATGACTTGTATTTGGATGTATATCAATGTTATTAGTCTAAAACATTGTTTATATGAATTACCTCATTATGCTTCAATGTTTTTATGTTTATATGTTTTGATGACTAGCCTAGTTATGCATGAATGTTTAAATGTTTTCTATGTAAACAACATCATTTATTGGGTATGGGGAATTGAGAGCGATGTGAGGGGGGGAGGGGCCATCTGAGCTTCCACCTTCACGTGGTTGGCCCTGTTCAATAGGGAATATAAAACTATTCTTGAAATAGAGAGGAGCTCAATAAGGTATAAATACTCTTTTATTACTATGTATTAAAGGTGGTTGTAAATTTTTAAATGCATGTCTATTTCTTAAAAAAATGTTAATAAATTTAACATTTCACGGTTCATTGATTTCTACAGGACTTTGTAGTAGGATTTAAATGACTGTTTATTTGCTTATATATTATTTAGTCATATAAAAATTATGTCTTTGATGATTTATGCAGGTCTTGGTGATGGAAATGCATCTCGTGGACAACTCTTATCAAGTTGTATGGGCGAATGGATCTGGTGAAAGGACAATGATAAGGTAAGGGTTTTGACGTGTTCTTTATCCTTAATGTGTTTGTCTTTATCCTTAAATTCTATTTCATTCTATTAAGATACAAGAGATACAACCAATAGTAAATAACTACTTTTAGACTATCATCCAAACTAAGAGACAACCTTCTACATAAAACAAAAATGCTTCTTAGTAACGTAGAAAAATAGAAGAAAAATCACGTAGAAGAAATTAGGCTTTTTTCGTCCCTTCTTCCTATAATTTCGACATGATGAAACCCTAGGTTAATAAATTTTAATTTTTCAAACCATAATTGTTCATCTATCTTTCAAAACTAAATTTTTTAATTTGTATACTTGTAAATATTATTCTTAGGTTATTTTTGTTTCTCTTAGGTTTTAGACTTAATTTTTATGTGTTTTTGTAACTTTTATTTTATCAAAAAAGAAATCCCTAAAAAAGGAATTTCTATGTAAAACCCTAAAAACGTAGACCTGTTACTCCCACAATCCGAGCCCTCTCCTTTATCAAACATAGGTCTGCAATATGTATTGCAGACCTCGTATGCCCTAGCTGCCTTCTCTGCACACTCAAAACAGAAAACAAGTTAGTATATCAAACTATTTAGATGGTGGTGCCCTATTTGCATTAGTTTTTTGGGTAAATGTAAGTCTGATTTTTTATTGAGATCTGGAACCTTACATCTCTGAATGCATAGTGATATAATTCTGACATTATTTTACTGAGTATTGTTTTTTATTTTCTTAGTACTAATTATTGCTATTGAGAGCTAGGTGATGGTAAGGGACTTTATGATTTTATATTTCAGAGCTTACATACAGGATCGAGTGAATGATAATTAAATTATGGTTAGCTTGGCACTAAATTTTCATTAAGTTAGTATTTTATATCTATGCTATCACATACATAGATCTGGAAATCATATGCTAAATGACACTTTAAATGATTAACACTGGTTATTGGTTGCACTATTTCACACGTTCTTATTACTGTGATGATAAATTTTCAGTTGTTGCATGGCACATATGTGGACCATAAATTCATATGTCTAGATATTCAAAGGTAGCAGATAAAGTGTTGTTATTACATGAGGAGAGTCTCTAGGGAAATTATTATATGGTTTCTAAACTACAAATTGCATGCTCAATTGTGCAACCTACTTCTCAATGCCAAAAGGTAATTTATGATGAATGTTTTGCTAGATGAGATCATTCCTAGTAATAGAATATAAATAAGATGTCAATTTTTTGTTGACTAACATGTCTCTTTCCCATCATGTGCTTAGGGGACCGTTTTTATCTTATGGGCATATTTGATACTAACTTGACCAATTTTGGCCATGCTTAAGGTGGTTGCATAAGAAGGATCAAATTTTCATATTCACCTCTTCCAATAATGAGCAACATCAAAACAACTTACCACCAGTTGGCACTACAAAGATCCTACATAGATTTTCCAGGTGAACAACTACTCTTTTTCCCTAGGGGTTGAGTTATTTTGTTATTATTTATTTATTTTTCAATAAAGACGAATTCAATGCACCTTATGTTTTTTGTAGTATGATGAATTATCACTAGTAGCGCTTCACATGTAGTAGAGAAAGTGACGATATTTCATTAGGAGTGTCTCCAAGGCAATTATTATATGGTTTCTAAACTACAAATTGCATGCTCAATTGTGCAACCTACTTCTAATCAATGCCGAAAGGTGATCTATGATGAATTTTTTGTTATATGAGATCAAGCATAGTAAAAGAATAGAAATAAGTTGTCAATTTTTTTTTGATTAACATGTCTCTTTCCTATCATGTGCTCAAAGGAATTTTTTATTTCTTTCAAGCATATTTGGTACTAACTTTGACTGATTTTGGCCATGCTTGAGGTGGTTGCATAAGAAGTGTCACATGCCCCAATTTTGCAAAAACAATTTTATATTATTTGAGGAACAATATGTTAAATTTTATGCTAAGTTGTAATTGATGACCCAGTGGGGTCAAGGATATTTAATGTAAATTCTGAATATTTTATTTATAAATAAATAAATGAGGAGACAACAGCTTAGGAGAGCTATTAAAAGAGTGTTTACTAGTCAAATTGGTGGAGGAGACTGGGTGGAGGGAAAACTGACATGTGGAAGCATCCTCAAACCACTTCCAACTGTTGCAGGTGGAAACCTCCCTACATTTGTGGTCATGATTCCCCATGAAAGTGGAATCAAAGCAGGTGGCTCAATTAAAACTAACCCAAAAGACCTAGGCAGTCTTTATAAAAATTCCCATTGAAGAGAGCTGAGGTTGCTCATTCTGGAGAAGTGATCATTTAGGGTGAATGAATGTACTTCAGAGAAATTCAATGGAAGGGAGATTTGGAAAGTGTTTGAGGGGATAACTGCGGATTTATCTAGTTGCCTATTTTAAGCTGAAGATCATACTGCTGAGAGCAGAGTGTTTTACTGAGGTATTGAACTAGTCAGTTGACAGATGGTTCTACTGTTTGCATCTCCACCAGTTCTCAGCCAAGAAGACCGGGAATAGGATTGGGGGTCGTAAGGAAGCGTTGTTTGAGTGCTCTCCAGGAGATTGGCGAGGAATGGCCTCCTAAAGTTGCTATCGTCTTGTCCTCAACAGGTTCTATGTTATTTTGTTTTACTATTTTAGTTAAATAAATATTAGTTTAACTGCTATGGGAATGTTAAAAGTTCAGAGTTTATGAAATGCTAGATTTTGTATTCTTATTAGATTGTTATAGAAATAAAATTGGTTTAGAAGAATGGTGAAATAGAATTAAAATAAATTTCTACACTGTGTTTTTCCACACCTAGAAACCAGGTCGTACTCTAGCATAGTTAGAATTCTTTAAGTAGATAAGAGAATACAAATAGTGGATAGGAATTGTATCCGTATATAGCAGAGTAAATTTATTTTAGTGTTATGGTTTATTTGTATTTACAGTTTTTACTTAGTGTAAATAAATAAAAATACAAGAAAAGAAAACAGTAAACTACATTAGAGTCACAGTAATAGTATACTAATAAAATAAAAGTTTATAGAAGATAACAGCTAAGTATATAAACAAGTTATTAACCAAACAGTTTATCTTTTAAAACTTTTAACTAAATCTTAAACTATTACCTAATAAAAAATAGATTAGGGTTATCTTTATAAACCCTTTATTTTTGAGAAATAAACAGAGTTACATAGTTAACCATTTATTCTTTACATAGCTCTAAATAATTCTAACTTATAGAATAGTAAATAAAACAAATGTAACATTAAATAAAATAAAACTGAGAAATTACTTATTCAGGAAATAATTATATTTACCAGATAGGCTTATAACATGTGAAAGAAAAACCTGAGGGTCGAAAACCTAACAACTAAATTACCTATTTATAAATTAATTTATTTAAGTTTTAGTCCATCTACATTGATAACTATATAAACAAACTTTACAAGAAAATTATAACTCATACTTTAGACTGTTTACAGTCTTTTCTTAAGACAAATATCTTTTATAAATAGTAAAATAATTATATCGTTAACAGGTTAATAAACCACCATACACCTGTAATAGGTAAACTGAAGCAACAAGAAACAGTGCCCAAGTAATAATTAATTTAAGAATACGTTTACACAAGGTTTTGTTTTCCATTTAACCCTAGTTATTACAATCTGGACTGATTAGTATAAAATTATAAATTTTACATTACGACTGATCTACAGTCTTCACATTAACAATATTTACTTACAAAATAAATCATTAACAATAAATTTTCTTCACTGACAGTCGAAGAAGGAAAAACCCAATTTTACAGTATCTTTATTTACAGGTTAACGAAATCATAACAACATGAGACAGAGCTCAAGTTTAACAAAATCTTATTTATAAAACAAACTGTAATACAATGTCAATCTGTAAGGCTGAATCCTCATTTAAAAACCAAATACATATCACGGCTCGAAGGCCGGTATTACCCAGCATAACCGCAAAGGTTTGCAAGTAAAAACTGAAAAGCAACATCTGATTAAAATGTCTTAACTAACGAGAAACCAAAAGAGGCTTCCAAGCACTGTATTTTCTCCTTCAACAACCCTCATTGCAAGTAGGGAAAAACCCATTTTTGAACCAGGGATTACCAGTTGGGGTCACGAGTACACAGAAGCCGGCCGTTGTATTTTTCCTTTCCACTGAAGACTGGAGCAGACTTGGGTTCCTGTAAATAACACAATACCATGCATTAGAGTAATGCTAAGCTTCTAAGCTTAAAACCCTAACAAAATAAATAACTCAATAAAGAATTTTTTTAATGAAATTTGAGTTGTTTTTACCTGTCAGCAAGAAGAGAAATCGAGCAACGAAGAAGCTATCACCAACTTTTACATTTTACGTAGAGGAGTATTCAAACTCTATTCCGACCCTGAAGGGAAAACAGTGTCGACAAGCTCAAGTTTCACAGGCCGTGATGAGCCACAAGAAAATTGAACTGAAACCTTGCATAGGTCGAGAGCCAAACGTAACAACCAATAACCACTCACAACCATGAATTTATGGATTCTAAGACTGAGTAACAAGTCTACAGCAACAACAAACTCAAGCCATAGAGCAAGCACGGAGAGGAACAACCTCTCATGGCTGTCAAGAAAAACCACACAAAGCAGCCTGCAAGCCAACAAAACCCTCGGAGACAAATGACAAGAGAATAGGGTTTCCAGCCTTTTAAGTCACCAATGCATGGACGAGGGCAGACCACGTGTCTCCAAATCTTTCAACCATGCATGTGTTTGGTCTATAGTCATCTTCGTTTTCAATTATCCAATTATTATTACAATGATTTATTAACAGACTGTGCAAACGACTATGGATTGTTTATACATTCCCCTTTGGAAACATAAACTATATCATTGTCATCGCTAGTATCGAGAGTTATAATAATAGTTAACAATAATTCTAGGTCGTTGACCATAGAATAAAATATGTCCAACAATGATTTGCATAATTACTTCACAATCGACTTTAAAATATTTACAAACCATATCATTGCAAATGCTGGTTAAGATAAGTTACTTTTGCTAATAACTAATATTCATAGTTGGACTATAGAGTAAAGGTATTTAAACCATATCAAATAAACAATCACAAGGCTCAACCTTAATGTAAGATTTTACATTTAATCTTTTGTAGGCTCAGCTTATCAATGACAATAATAATGATTCCTATCATTATTTACAAAGACAGTTTTTGTTTGTTTGTGTGTAATTGGTTCTAGCATAGTATAGGAACCTTAGTTATAATGTTTCACTTGAGATAGAACTTAGTTTGAAAGATCTAGGTAGTAAATCTACCATAGTAGTTATTATAAACTACAACCTATTATAAGTGAGACAACTTGATAATAGTAATATTATTATGGAGCTAACCATGCACAAGGTTTATAATTATAGGAATAACACTGATAATGTATTTCCTATGACTTAGACTTTATAGAAAGTGATGGTAGGTAGTATTCCATCTTAGGATGATGTATCAAGTTACAAGAGCCCAACTTATAATGTTATAGAAAATTCCAGGTAGTAAGATCTCTACAGGATGCAAGTAACATATAGATTGGTACATTATAAAATAATATGATATTGTATATTGATACAATAATACATGCAGCAAGGTGATAAGGTAAATACTGAAGTTTATAACTCGATGATGAGCATATTTTTACATTTAAGAAACAGGTTGATAAATTCAATGGCTAGTAAGAAAAGACAAAATAGAAACATGAACTCTATTGGAAATCTTTAACTTCGAGATTGATAGGAGTACTTTCATGAATAAGAGACATTACAGTTAAACATAGCATTAGCGTTATACGCATGTTAAAGTAGAAGTAAATGTATGATGAAGAACTTGAGCTCTAAGCTCACAGTAAGTATATTTTGTTTCGCTAAGTATGATATACATAATGATCTTTATATCTAAACTAGAATACTGCCTTAGAAACAAAAAAAATGGAAGACAATTACTTTACCTCATCGGAGCTTGCTTTTAAATAATCAGTTTATTTACTAGCATTTTAACATGCAACAGATATACTTCTTGCTACCTTACGAATTAAACTTCTACTTGATCGATCGTTACCTATTGAACTTGTAAGAACCAGCTATCCATCTACGTTAGCATAATGCTAAGTAAGCCCAAGTTTTTCAAAGATAGATTTCACCTACTTGCCAAAAAGTAAAATTATTAGTAAAGCTAACAGAAATTTGTATGCAGGTCAATCTTATATACATTACGAAAATGAAAGTCATATTAGTTATTGTATTATGAAACTAATTAATACTAATTGTTAAATTGTTTCATTTTCCGCTAACTGCTTGCAGTTAGTAAACTGTGTATTTAGACATTTTATGTTGTCTTAAAAATTTTAAATTTTTATGAAATTTTGGATCTGCAGGAGAAACCAAAAAATGAACTGAGTTGGACTACAAACAATGAACGCCACTCCTGAAATAGAGGAAATAATTCAAACAAAAATATAGATTACTTACCTTATCAACTGAAATGACTAAAAGAAGAGAAAATGACCTTCACAGTGAGTGGTTACCAAAGCTTGTAGATTTGACCGGATCTGTACCAGATTTGACTATATCTTCTGCAGATATGACCATATTAGACTATCCCCAGTGGAGTCTCCAATTTTTTTACCAGGAATTATGCAATCGATACGGATACCATTTGTTCCTCTACCCTGTAAACCATAAGTGTAGAACAAAAGAGCATAACAGTATATCCTTTACTGATCTTTGGTTTTGCGTGGAAACAAAAATTTGCCTAGCCATTTTTGGCCATATCTTTGTCGTTATAGGGATGGCAAATTTTTCTATAGAGTGACGAATGCATGGAACAAAATTTTTGTTCAAATTCCAGAATTCATTGATAGAGAGACAAACATTTGTCGAAAGAGTTCCATGGTTTTGCAGGGAAACTAAATTTTGTCTAGCAGTTTTTGGCCATATTTTCATTGTTATATGGATGACAACTTTGTCGATAGAGCGATGAAACGTAGAAAATGAATTCTAAAAAATAAATTTCAAGGCCATCGTATATAGGACATGTGGCGACCAGTTTTCATCGCTATATTGATGAATTATAAAGTTCGGTGTTATATCCACGAAATAAGTGCCACGAAACGTCGCATTTTTTAAATTATGTATTTGTGAATCCATTCGAGCACGTTGAAGTGGCGGGGTTGGTGGAGAAGGAAAATTTGATGAAATATCCTGGAGAGACTAACTCTGATGAAGATATGTCATAAAGGTCAACCTCCTCTGCACAGGTTGAGGGTTCCCCCCAGCAAGACCTCTCTAGCATTGTGGTCGTGGCCACACATATCACCCATTTGGCCATCATGTCTGATAAGGGGAATAAAAGAGAGTACCCAGAGGCCATGGATGTAGATGAAGGGGATACGACCAGAACATCCAAGAAGAAGATAACTGAAGAACCTGATAAACTCGTGCAGAGTTCCAAGGCTAAGGGGAGAAAGAAAACTATGAAAGTTAAAGGTCTAACTTTTGAAATTCAAGAGTATGCATTCAACAGTGTTCCTAAAGAGGCAGTAAGTAAGTATAAGTCTTAATCCGAGCTACTGGAAAAAGATAGAGAAGATGGTGAAAATTAATTTGAAAAAAGATTGAAGTTATGTGACAAAGTGGACAAATTGTCGGGCTAGAGTGCCTCTTTGGCAACTGTTAGAGACCTGACCAAGGGCATATTAAATTTGGTCGTGATCACAGGAGACAAAGTAGCTAAGATAAAGGTAGATCCAGAAAGGGTCCCCAAGACTGACATGATTCACTTACACAAAAGGATAAGTGACTTCCTCTACACTAATTTGCTCCAAGCTTCCTTGCAAATATCCAAACTAACAGCCAGTAAGAAAAGAGTTGAAGAGATGATCTGAAAGGAGAAGGTGTAGAACAAGGCTTACCAGGCCCAGATCAAGAAGATCCAAGTAGATATATCAGTGGCAGACAGCCTGGGAAATAAAGGTACCGCCACACAAAGGATACTAAAGGACAAGGAGGGCACAATCCAACTATTGAGGAAAAATCTAGACATCCCCGCTACTCGACTTATACAAACTGCTGAATTGACTGAAATTGAAAAAGAGAAGGAGGCCTTAAGCACTGAGTTAACCAATTGTAAGGATAGATTACTTAAGAAGGAATAAAGGAAGAAACAGTGGAAGAAATACGTAGAGCTCTGGGCTAGAAAATGCTCAGGAACAGCGAGTGCTTGTCGCTCAATCATCTGTGATATCTGGTGCCGACTCCCTCTCCTAGGCCATGTCCTAGGTAAGTCTCAAAGCTCTAGAAATCACTGGCCTAAGAAAATAGAATCAGGACCTGATGAACACGGCTATTGTCAAATAAGGATTGAGAAATAAGTTGGAAGAGCGTTGTAAAGAATTGGAGGATAAGAACGACAAAATTAACCAAACAGGCTTCAGTCCAGGAATCTCTTATAGGGGAAAAACACCTCATCTGGGACATGACAATAGTAGAAGCAACCAAAGTACGGCCATACTTGGATTTTATCCAAGATAAGGAAAGTGTCATACAGGCGGCCAAAAAACACATCCAGACAACGAATATGGACATGCACAAAAGGCCCTTGGACACAGCTGAAGGCCCAATCTGTTTTCTGAACAGTTTGACAGATGAATAAATTAGATGAGGAAACATCCAGGATAGGATTCCATTCATCACATGGGCCAAAAGAGTGGTTCACAAGCTCCGCCACTTAAATATGGTTGAGGCAAAATGGAATTTCATGCGCAAACAAGACGATGACTTTGCTGCGTTGTTTAAACCTTTGGTCCAAAGGGGCATCCCTTTCTTGTGGAAAGAAAAGGGACCAATGCTTCCCCAAAAAGAGTATTATGACAAATTGGTTGAGTGCAAGAAAGAACACAGGAAATTCAAACACATGGACCAGCAGTCGCTTTCAGGAAAAACTGTGGTCGAAAAACTATTTGGTGAATTCGAATTATTATTTGATTTCAAGGTTTTGTGCACGAGGTTACCTACACCTTCCTATATAAAGAACCTAGAGCTCGGAGTATTGGCAGAAGAAATGGTAATTTGGAGACACCAACGGCTAACCAATGGAAAATGATTGAAAACTACAACAAGTCCAAACATAGGTTACACCAAGGATGATAGGCTCAAGACGCGATCAGAATCGAAGATATAGGTGTGAAGTAATAAGGCAATCTGATATTTTGAATACATAGCATCTCTTGAGTTCCAACAGAGATTTTACCCTCATCACTTTCTGTTTTATTCCGCCCATGGGAAGATGCCACGATACAGTTTGTTGAGAATTCGTTTCCAATTCTGTAACTAATTTCGGCCCCGTTTCGAGGTTGGTCTCAGGGGCCCAAACTCTATAAATATGTTCCTAACAGAAGGAGAAAGGGTTGTTGGTTGGAACCTATTAGATAATTGTGTTTATGATATTTTGATCTATTCTCAATACAAGTTACAGAGACAAATGCTAGTTATTTGAATGCAAGAATTCCTGTGTGCTTCTTAATTACAATTTGTAATTTTTCTTTCTTCATATGCATGTGCTTTTTGTT
This sequence comes from Pseudotsuga menziesii, assembly GCA_001517045.1. Lineage (NCBI taxonomy): Eukaryota > Viridiplantae > Streptophyta > Pinopsida > Pinales > Pinaceae > Pseudotsuga > Pseudotsuga menziesii. Next base: position 270,547 of record LPNX011000416.1, read on the forward strand.
ATTTCTTTACATTATGTTTTATTAATGTTGTAGACTCAGTGTATAATGGTTCGGGATTCATACTCATATGCCTCGCTCGTTGTCTCCAACATCCACCAGATGTTTTTTCCAAAATTGGTGTAGAATTCATCCATGCGGGGCTCTACACTAATGGACTATAATCATTCTTCCATTCCCACTAGACCCAAAACATATTGATCGTGATCGAAGTAATACCTTGCTCTTGCAAGCATTTTCTATGAAAACTGCTCTGTTTTCTTGTTATTTGTGACTCCATAGCCCGATACGTCTTTATCTTACTTTCAACCACCAATATTTTATATTAATTTTGTGACAATATAATTTGTACTTGTTATGTATTTGTGGGAGATCCCTCTCTAGAATCGAAGAAGCCAGCTCCCTTTCCTAAAGTGGTTCTATTGTTCCCTCGGGGTTTTCCTTCCCACAACCTTGGGCGTGATTTTGAGTGCTAACACATCTCATGCCTTGGAATTTCAGCTTCATCATGCTGCAAGAGAGTCCAAAATCCTGAATTGTGTCCATCCATTTGCATCAGATTTTTCTCCTTCAAATTTCCAAGTTCACATCTAGCTGGTGGGGGCTTGTCTTCAACTTCCTTAGGGAGTTCAAATGATGACTTCAGATATGATATTTGTTCTTCTTTTGGATATGATCCAAAATATCCCTTATCACCATGAAAACATCATCTTGCTTTGCACCTATTTTGTGTTCACCAACAGAGAGACTAGGAGTAAATTCATCTCTCTCACAATTGTCCTTCATTTTAGAGGCCTCAAATGCAAGTGAATAGTGTTTATCCTCCCAAGGATCATATGGTTGTAGGAGAAAATGTCTGCTAAAAACATCATAACCTTCATCATACATGTTCTTCACTTTATCCTCTCCCTGTACAAATACTTTGGTGGCCTGCTCCTCCACCAAATTTTATGGTTCGCACCTAAGTGGTGTGGCCTTGTTTTATTCATTATGTGGTTTAGGACATGATTGTAAATATGATTTGTCTACTTATTTTGGATCTGATACAAAATATGTCTCACTACCCATACATGATCCAACACCTTGAGTAGTGATCTAGAGATCACTCACAAGGAAATTAGAAGTGCATCCATATTTACTCTCTCTTCCAATGCCCAATTTTCCAATTTTTCACAATTCTGGCTCTTGACTAGTTTTGATGTCTAGACCTCCAAATTGACCCAAATGCTTCCAAATTTTATCTGAAGGTACATGAATGATAATATAAATAAAATATAATTCTCATGTATGTTTTTTTACCTCCCAATTACTTCTGAAAACTTGTTTAATGTTCTGTTCAAAGTAGGAGTCTTTACTAGCAAATTGGGGCTCTAATCCCTCCCGGGTAATTACGGGAAATGGCTTCACAAATGATCCCAAAGTCACTTGAATTTATGAACAGAGGATGGGTATGTGTAAGGGACCTTTTCAAATTCTCATATGCATCATGGTTTAGTTTATACATTCTATTATGAATCTTTCCAAAACAACCCCCAAGTCACAATTTCGACCCTTGGGGAAAATGCACCAAATCTTCTCCCAATGCTATAAAAATGAGTAAAATGGATTCCAATGCTTAATTAATGAAAATGAGACTTGAAATAAACATTAATTATATTCCATACATCATACATTTATCAGATATACATTCCTCCATTCGAAATAATAAGCATTACCATGGCATATATCAAAATGGAGTGGAAATGGTCATTGTTTGCTCATTAAAAGTCATTTTGACATGCAACTCTTGGGAATTTCGACTTGAAAATTTATGAAAATTAAGAATAGATAATATTTAACTAATTCCAATCATAAATTGACAATTAAACTCTCTCCCAATTCGAAATCATCAGCATTACAATGGTTCACAACAAGATAGTGGGGAAATGACACTATTTCTTCATTGTTCAACATTTTTACATGGAATATTTTGGGTATTTCGACCTGAGAGTATTATAAAAATTAAATACAGAGAATATACATCAGAAAATAATATAATTATCATTATAATCTTCCCCAAAGATATCAATATCTCACCGAAATCACAATCCCTCCATTGGCATGAATATGGTGTGAAAACTGGAAATAGTTGAGAGAGAGTGCTGCAATAGAAGAATCCACATAATTTACTGTATATTACACCTGAAAATAAGACTCCATTGAATCTCCATGAAATTCCTAAGTGGAATTTCCAAACACCAACTAGGATGGGAATCTTTCACCCTCGAAATTGGCTTAAGCAAGAAAACTAGTCATCCACTAGCTCTCACAATTCA
>LPNX011000416.1:280874-318794 GCA_001517045.1 Pseudotsuga menziesii
AAATTCATCCCAAATAAGACCTATGAAGTATATGGACAAGTATATTAACATTATAATCCATACAAGAACATTAGACTTCCCATATATTCAAATTTGCAAGAGAAAGATACCATTTAAAATAGGAATTCTAGCTAGTGTGGGGCCCATAGTCTCCATGTGTCTTCATGCTCTATTTCCAATTCCATTTTCTCTTGTATTTATTTAATAAGATCAATTATTAAATATTTATCCCCTTATAATGTCTAAACATCATTTATTATCCCCCTTATTCCAAATCTCAAAGCTTCCACCCCCAACCTAGGAAACTAGTGATTTTCCTCCTTGGCAATTATTTGAATTTTAGCATCCATTTGACAAATTTCATGAATATGGAAAATGCGATTTGGCCATTGTGACCCAATGCAAAATTTGGGACATTACATATTCATACTCCTCATTTTCAAAAAAGTAGCCATCTTGGTCTCTAGACATTTGCAATCCATCATTAACATATATCACCTCTTCTTCTTCAACCAACCGATCGAAGTCATCATATTCAACTACTGGTACAATCCTCATGGTTTCTACTTGAATTGGTGATTTGCAAAATTAGTCAAGAGAGAGCCTTCTTTCCATAGGAGGGGAGGAAGGTGCTATGATACCACTATAATGATATGAAGTATGATATACAGATCAGATCACTAATACTATTGTTAACACTAAAAAGTGTTCACATATCTCTCCATGGTCTAAACCCATTACAATTGCTACAAAATTAAATAAAACAATTTGATATGAACTTGCAGACACTTAGTAACTTTCATACTAGGAAAATAAGGGTATTTTGCTAAGAAATTTTTATGCAAGGGAGAAGGTAGGAAGAAGCAACCAAGGTAAGTTTCATAAAATTGAATTCATCTTCCCTAACACATTTAAATTGGGGACCATTAAGGTTTTAGATTCCGCTATGCGGAAACTTAATCCCCCGCTTCTAGGTCACCCAACTGTGAAACTAGGAAGACTTATTTAGTCCTTCCAACCAGGGGCTTGGGGAAAGGAACATAGATTTTTTATGAAATTTATATACAATAAAATAATTTTTGGGACAGTTCGGAATGATTTTGGAGCATTTTAAAGAGTTTAGGAGTGAATTGGGGATTTTAGGAAATTTTGGCCTAGTGAAGTCCTGCACAATGGAGGCTACCAAAATAGTGTACGGGCTCAATGAATTTTCAATATGATAGTATGTATGGATATATGGGTATGTTAGTGACATGAAAAAACCTGCAGAACCGAAATTGAATGTATATATCTCATATAATTGCGGAAACATTCAGACTAGTTAATTTTAACTAGTCATCTAGCTAAGGTGCTTAATATAGCATGGAATTCATAGAAGAATGACTTCAGTCCAGAAGATTAATTTTAATAGGGACTAATACATATTCAATTAACATATTAAACCTCTGAAAATCATGACGATGGCCCTTGCTCACTCATTATTACACTAAACTGATCAAAACTTAGCAACTGCACCCTCATTTTCCAAAATTTTCCTGCTTTTCCTATGAAAAATTTTCTGAGTATCCAAAAGGAAACTACACCCTCCTTTGTCAAATGTTTCCTGATTTTTATATGATATCTTTTCTGAGTCTCCAAAAGGAAACCATGCCCTCCTTTGTCTAATGTTTCATGCTTTTATCTATGACTATTTTTTTGTGACTTTTACAAACTTTCCATTTTCCTCCTTGACTTGTTTTGTCATAGAGTTTCCAATTATTTAACCTTGGAAAGTTGAATTTCCCAATGCGCCCCCCTGACATGGCAAGCTCCATGCTTGTGGTCACCTAACCGTGAAACTAGGAAGAACCTTTATCATATCCAACAACCAGAGGCTTGAGGAAAATGATTTGGCTTGGTAATAAGGTTGTCATACATGTATATAAAGGTATATTAAGTTTTAAACAATTTTGGACAGTCACAAGGAAAATTAAGGGTCATACTATGAAAACTAGTTACTAGGATTGTACAATTAGTCAAGATTCAGTGCTTTCCGAATGGAATAAGAGAGGAACTAAAACTCGATTTTAAATATGGGATGTCATCATTATGGTGTTAGCTAATTTTTATAACATAAATAAAAAAATGGACTTGTTTAGATAGATAAATTGCTTCGAATTGGAAAACTAGTCACTCTAGCAATGAAATCTAGGTAGGGTGTAAAATATTGCTACTAAACTTAGTCAAAAGATATCAAAATGTTATGAAACATACATATACTATAAATAGTAAAATATTAGGAACATGAGAGTTGAAATACCTCACAAAATATTCACATAGGTAACCTCTCATAGCACAACTCCATATGACTCTGGAGCTAGGAAACCCAAGAAAATTAATATATGAATATCACAAACTTTAGGAGTGATATAAAGGTTGTTTGAATATGATATTGATCAGTAAATTAGACATCATTATATATATCATATCATATATATGTCGAAATATCTATTACATAACTCCAAAATAGCTAGAAGATCATAGAACAGAGAGAAGGAGAAAAGAGGAATGGATGTCACTGATAGGAGGCCTCAAAGATCTCCAAGAAGATTTGATAATGGAATGAAAGAGACATAAACACCTACAGAAAACATTCTTTAATTTATGAAAGATGATACTTAGTTTCAGTAAGACCTGGAATGGAAATGGGAAGAAGAGTGGAGAAGGGGAACAGGGGAGTTGGGGCACATCACCCAAGATACTGAGGATCACCACTAAGAAATGAAGCTTAATCTTCAATAAATCACAAATCATACATTAACCAAACTAGTAAATGGAGCTTGAATCCCCTTTAAATAGATTCCTAGGTGACTTGTTTAGTAGGTGTAGGTGATAGGTGACCCGTAAGAGCAAGTCATCCACATAGAAACCCTATCCTTGGCCAAGTCATGCACCCTCCTTGAGTAATTGAAAAGTAGGGGAAACATGAAGATGTTTCCTTATCCAAGTCATCCATAAAACTTAGCAATTGTTCCCTTCTTTGTCAAAATTTTCTTGCTTTTCCTATGACATCTTTTCTGAGTCTCCAAAAGGAAATTGCGCCCTCCTTTGTCAAATGTTTCCTGCTTTTCCTATGATAGATTTTTTGAGACTCCAAAAGTAAACTGTACCCTCCTTTGTCTCATGTTTCTTTCTTTTATCTATGACTTCTTTTCTGTGGCTTTTGGGCACTTTCCCTTTTCCTCCCTGACTTCTTTTTTCATAGAGTTTCCAATTCTTTCACCTTGGCAAGCTGACTTGCCCAATGCACCCCCCTGACATGGAAAGCTTATTTGCACATAATTAATTTACAAAATAAATAATCATGGTAAATAAAAACCAAGTACATGCCTCAATAATTATTATTTATCAAAAAATACCTAGGCTAATTAATTAATTCCAATTAGTCCCCCTAGGTGTTTAGCATGGTCCACACTTTTGTTGGTCAATTTTGTGGAGACATGACATGTGATGAGAATCGTGGAGGTGGACACACTTTGTGCCAAAGTGATTGAGAAAGTTTCTCAGTCATGGGAATCTTTGATCAACGATGAAGAATTAGAACAAGTAACAGAGAAACTATGTACTTTCGAGGTAGAAGTTAACCAACTGAAGAATGAGGTAAAGAAGTTGTCAATAGTAGAGAAAATGGCAAAGCTTTCTGACATGAAGAAGCTATAGAAATAGGTCACAAAACTATGAACACAGCAACAAAAGAGAACCAACATGGTCATAGAGTTCCAAGAAGAGGTAGAGAAAGTTACACGTATCATTCAACTTGTACATGAAAAAGTGCAACAAGGGGTAAATATGATTGACATCGTTGGAACACATCAGTTCCAAACTTGTGGATATCTTGAATAAGATAGAAGCAAAACTGCGGCAAGAAATTGAATAGGTAGTGAAAATATTTCAAAATTTTCGAAGCAGGGTCACATTGATGGAGCTTTCAGACTAATGTGGCTCGGGATGAGCCATGAGTGAGTGTTGGGGGCTTGTTGAGCCTAGGAAAAGTTAGACAGAATTCAACTACAATTCTGCTCAGGAAGATGAATATTTCGGTCACAAGATGAGCAAAAACTGCAACAGAAGGAGTTGTGATGGGAGAAACCATGATGGAAGGAACTATGAAAAAAGAGGAATAACGCAGTCGAAAAGCAGAGTTTGACTAATTTTGGAAAGAGTTAGTTAAACTAAAAATTTTCTTTAGTAATAAAGCTTGATTGTATTTTGGGCCGATAGTGCCTATTTTTAGATGTAAATTTATTGAAATACGAAGACAACCTGTCAACTGAAAGTTGTGATTTAGTTGATGGATGGATCAAAATTTGTAAAAGCTTATAAAATCATGAACCCAAGTTGTGTGGGGGTTAGGCAGTTGGTTGTTGTTGATCAGTCGAATATAGGAATAGGATCGATCCAGGATGTGTGTAGATCAATGATTCACAGAAGAAGAGAATAAATACATAGACAAAGACTAGAGAGCATGAGAAGAGAGAAGAATGCATGCATTGTAAAGAATATTTAAAAATGAGTCTACAAGCTAAGTGTGCATACCAAAGGTGATAACCTATTTCTCATGAAAAATGAAGATCACCTTTGTGTTTTTTGCAAGATGGGATTCCACATTATATATTTCCTTTGTGTATCTTTGATATCTATGTTTATGTCGAATGCATTTCTTTTTTTAATGATTTTATATGAATATGTCACACAATCTCTGTATATGAATAAAATAATGTGTGTGTGTGTGACTCCTCTAATAGATTGAATCTGTGATAATTCTTTATGTTTAATACTACAATATGTGTCGACAGATAAGTATACTATTATATTGAATGAATACATAAGAAAAATAAATAAGTGAAATTCCCCACATAACTATAGAAACCTAGTTCTAGCAATGAGTGAAATTCCTTGCATAACTACAGAAACATGGTTCTAGTAATTCCCATAAGATATATTGGGTGAGATTTCATTTATGTCATAGGTGTTTCTGATGAAGTCCTACTCTATCTGGACAATATCTTGGGATTTGTTGAAGAAAAAGGGATATGAACTTGGGTCAAGTGAAAGTACGCCAACAATACATTTCTCTTTCTTCATTAATCTCCATGACAACTTCATATGATTCATCTCTTGTTATTCCTATAAACACACACACTTTACCAATTTTAAAAATATTAGGATCTTCATCCCCTCTTGATTCCTCTGTTAGTGCATCCACTTGCTGATATGAACTCTTTGAAAAGTTCATGAGACTTTCAACTAGTCTCTCCTCCACATCATCTTCTCGAAGGGTTACACGTTGTTCAGGTGCGCATATACAAACTTACATCTAATACTCAGCCTCTCTGAGTTCTTCCTTCAATGTTGCATACACCCTTTGCTTGAGCTTCATTCAAAATGAGTTTCTTTTCACCTTCTTCTTCTTCATTTTCCAACCATATCCCTAGTATTCCTCATACCTATGTAGCACCTCTTATAGTATACTAATATGTTCCTTCAACTCAAACATTTCTCTCTCATACTCTTCATCATTCATTCTCTTTATGCCAACTACTCTAGCATTTAGGCTTCTTCTGGTTGTAACCTCTCACTAAACCCTTAGGATGACCATCAACAACCACCTTCTCCTCTTTCCTATGTGTACTCACCTTTCCCACTCATGAGCTGCAAATATCCCTCTCCATCATTTGTAAAAAATTTTCTACTTGTCACCAATACCAATTCATCCTATTGGTATCCCCTCTTGGTTCTCTGAAATAGAACCTTTTCTCGAGAATTCCTACTCTTCAACTTTTAAAGTTGAATAAAAATTTTCTTCTTCAACTGCTCGCCTCTCTTGAGAACTATAATTTTACTCTTCTTCTTCTTCAACAATTTGTTCTTTAGGTTTTGTCACAAATTTCTTCACTCTTCTTTATCCTCTAAGAGCTATTCATGCTCTATTTTCTTATGTCATAGATTTACTGTTGTAATGGATTCCATTCATCATCTTATCTGTTATAATTTTGTCTTCTTTTCTCCAATATGAAAACACAATTACCTTTAAAACTGTAGTTAATGCGAAACAAAAACCAACACCATCAAGAACTATTCATGGCCTTTCCTCGCACATTCATTACACTTGAATGGGAAACCTCTTTGGAGTTCCGCATGCACTCTTATGTTCATGTTCCCTTCTGAACCAATTCAAGTATTTTGTTTAATAGTACACCTCAATGTTATTTTTCTTCACCATGTTTGTTGTAAAAAACAATTTTTTTTCTAATGAGTGTATTTCCCCATGTATAATTTCTCTATTACATGTTGGTGCAATCTTATTATTAAGGAAACCGACTTCCTTGCCTCATCTATCACGAAGGGTGTTATCCCTACATAAAATTAGTGCTCTTTCTTCCTCTCCAAAGAGGATAATCAATAATCAATCTACTAACATTAAAATGAGCAATGATCTTTCTTTGACTTCCTCATTCAAGCTCACCTTTCACACATGCATCAATGTCACTATAACAACTTTCTGCAACCCTTAATGAGCATTTTGATTAGTCTTATTTTCTCACTCATCGAGGAACTTTGTGGGATCTCATACCACTTGATGCAATACTATATGCATATGTTGTCTTCCCTTCTAAAACTCAATTGCAGGGAATCCCTAACCTTGTATTGCTTCATCCTTAACACCTATTCACTTGTGATCTACACATACTACTAGTAATACATATAGGCTACAAAGATATTGAGCGTTATAAAAGTATTCAATCATGTATATTTTAAGCCCTTCAACCTTCAAGTGGGTTGATCCACTTCCAAACTGATGTTCAGGTTTTTTTTTCCCAATTAATAGGAATCTCTTTATGAAGATTTGACCTTGCCTGGTCATAATCTATTCCAACAATTTCTTCCTAAATCGCCCCATCCCATCTAACACAGTTAAGAACATGGCCAATGTTCTGCTCACACCACATACTATAACTATTTCCATTCGTTACTCGACCTCATCTTGGTCAATTTATGTTTGTTACCTATGGCCACAATTTTTCAATTGAAATTTCCCTTTTCATTCCTTGACCATGTTTTTTCTTGTAGCCTTTTTCCAACAGTCCTCATCAATGTTTGAATTTTATATGGTTGTTTTACTTGAAAAGGATTGAGTGAGATTCAATGCAATTTATATATCCTCCTCACCAAGTAATGATCAAATTTTGACAAAAAATACTCCCTCACAATCTAACCATGGTGCATGTCCATTATACATGTCATACTCTGCCTTCTTGATGAAATATCACCTCCTTTGCATCACTTAAGCTCTCAATTTCTCATTCACATGAAGGATTTTCAATATTGAGATCACTTTGTTCATTCACAATGGAATATTATCCACATAGAAATTCTTACAAGAAATTCCACCCATAGTAAATTCTTGCATATACACATGATTTCTCAATTTATCCTGGATCAGAACTCTCTTAAATCCTTACACATATTTATCCTCAACATGACAGTTTCATTGATAAATCTTTCCTTAGTTTCAGACTTCACACAAATATTGAAACTCTACAGATTCGAAATCTCACACCTATTAGAATCAATATCAATCATACAAATACAGAAGACAATTCATACACATAATGAAATTATATTCTTGACTATCACGTGCCCACCCCTCATACCGACAATGGAGAGGACGCGACCAACACACTGCTGCTGTCAAATTAGGCAATCTAGTCCCATGATCATAAACATAAAAAAAAATGCATTAATATAAAAACATACAGAGATGCATACTGCAATCTATAGAGGAAGCAAACACATGTATTTCATTCATGCATTCATCACGTTCATTTTAATTCATAAACAATTCATTGAAGAGATTAAATACACAAAAATACTTATCTGGAAAAGAAGTTGGCCTAAATAGCTACGTTGATGCAACGTTCCACCAAACCATAGGCCAGTGTGCTCATTAATATCTTAGCATCACTGTCACCCTTGAGTTGGGCGTCATTCCACAAGGCACTAAGGAAATAATAGGCTCACATGTAGCCAAAACCAAACATTCAGATTCAAGCCAACACCCCATTGGGTTTCACAGACTGTCCAGCCAAGCCAGTAAGAAATTGGGTTTTTCAGGTTACTAAGGCAACTAACCAATGACACATGGGTCCCTTGGAATTACTTGGCCAAGCCCCACTTTGTATCAAACACACATTCAACCAATTCATCAAACACAACCATACAGAACTGTTGGATATGAACACAATTTTCTTGGGAACCAAAACAAAAATGACAATTGGGGAAAACAACCCTGCATGAGCAAATACGATTTCAAGAACATTCTTGGGCTTCATAGAGGTAAAAACAACCTCATCAAACCTTCGGATTGTAGATCTGAACTCAGTAAAATGTCTACGGCACCACGAGAGCAAAAATGGCCTCCCCAACCGATAGATTGTGAAATTGTGGTTCCCTAACCACTGAGCAACACATCAATGACTTTTTGGGTATGGAACAATGAGGAAGCAACACAAATCGCAAGGGAAAAATGCATAGCAAGCTCCAACTATGTGATGGAGACAAAGATGGCCCGAACAACACCAAAAACTTGAATCCATGTTGCCAATGCACTCAACAATATAAAAATGACTTCCCAGCTATGGGGAATAATGGAGCAACTACAGGAAATGTGAGGGAAGATCCCAGCTTGCTCACAGGGAAAAAATGACCTCCTCAGACCCCAAAATCATGGCCCCTTTCTTCCCATTCACCCAACAACCCCCAAAATACATTTTGTGTATGGAGAAGTGAAGAAAATGACAGCCAAACCGTGGAGGAGAGTGCTTAGTCCCTTCTTCTTGTGTGAGGGAGCCCAAAACTCCATGAGGATGGGTGAGAAATTAAATTCATGGGTTCCTAATGGCTTGGGAATGCCTTCCCAAGATTTTACTTGCCCCATAAGTAAAAAACAGACTTTCTAAAAATGGGTGACCTCGCAAATTCGAATTTGACCTCCATGTCTTTCCCATCCCAAGGAGATAACTTCTTCAACCACTTTTAGATGACTGGGCACAAAAAGACAAAAGGGTAGTTGACAACTTTATGGGTTTTACCTTATAAATTTGGATTTTACTCATAGGCTCAAGGTTGAATAATTCCCCCTCCCTAGTCCTTGTGAAACAATGCCCCCATCTCTTTAACATTGCAGCATGCAGCTAATTGTGGTATTTTTATTAATTTGCATTTTACATGATGTCTCAAAACACATTGTTCATGGCTAGCACATAAACCATCGGCATCGATTTTAATTGCCAAAACATCAAACACTAAACCCATGGTGGGGCCTTTTCCTTGAGCTCTACACCATGATTTAATACAGTATTTACATCATATGTAATTTAATACCATGGGGTCAAAACCAGGGTGTTACATTAACTATACATACCGACCCATAATACTCTCATTCTGGTTATACACTCTTTGTGGCTTGATTTTTCATTCGTTCTGGCCATCTCTCTCTATCTTCAAACATTCACATAAGCTTACATTAATATCCCCAAAGGACACTTCCATATTTCAACCCTAGCAAACCTCCAAAATCATAGGTAACTAATTCCAAAAATAACTATTCGAATCTATCATTTTTTAATGACTCAACTAAATTATACCACCTAATATAATTTCAGTTACATGACTTATATTTCCATGAATAATTATTCTCATATTCTGTACCTTCATCATATGCCATGAGGATCATATCCTCTTACATCAAGTCCCCACCTTCTAGGAATACTTAGAAAATTACAATAATTGATTTTTATAAAACCACTCTTTTAGAAAAGTTACAATCTCTATTAGGCCTAGTCAACAAAGCTGAATTGAGCAAATATGCTCCTCCGTCATTATTTCTATTATAATCTTCTACGCTAGTTTTTGAACTACTTATAAAAGTAACGACAGTGATTTGTGAAATAAAAACATACATTTGCTACAACTTATACATTATTGAATTCCTCGAGTGTTCTCATTCCATAAGAACATAATTAAACCCTATCACGAGGGCGCAAACTATTCATATACTCAAGAAAGTAGATAACACAATTAAACCACCTTACAATAAATGTTCAAACTCCTGTAAATGAGCCTCCGCCACACTTTAAACCCCTTTACCTTTTCCAAATACTGAAATTCTTTTTTTCTGAATGTAACATTCTTGAGATTTAGATGATTGGAACTCACACAAAGTAAAAAAAACAGATTACACGAATCACACATAAAATAGTCGAGTATGTGTACCCTCTTTTGATTCAATTTTAAATATTCAACAATATAATCCTGAAAATAAAATACTTCGATTGCCATCTTTAATTTTTTATTTTTATTTTAGTCTTGGTTTCAACATGTATTTTTAATACACACTGAATTTACATGTCAACAATTTCACCAGTGACCACAAACATGAAAGTTGATGTATAAAGTGCCAAGTCGCTCGAGACTGTTTGGTAACAATGATAAATATTCAATTTAAATTTACTCATGATTGGAGTTACTCCACTATTCGATATATGAGCATGGTGAAAAGATGTCCTTAGACATGTTGCCGAATTTTGAATTTACTCAATAAATATGTTTGTTACAAAACTAAATGGATATGTAATTATGGTTATTTTTTCCACGAGGAAAATGACAACGTGTTATCACTCCAGGAAACTCCTCTAGGTTGCAGCTCGAGGATGCCTGGTAACTTAAAAGTTTTTTTGGTTTTCTAAGTGGATCAAGTCAAGTGACCTACATGACCTCACACTCTCAAGACATGCATACAACTCAATTAGGGATAAGGCTTCTAACTACCACTATTTAGAGGTTTGATAATATGGTGCAGAGATGGAGAACTTATCATGCTGGTAGATTCATACATAAAACAAATATATATAAATGGCTAATCATAACAAGGAAAGTAATTATAATTAAAATCATCAATATGCCAATAGGATGACAACTATTAGACATCAATTAACCTGAATAAACCTGAATAACACATTCAAGCATAAGCACAGAATAGACAAGAAATGGAAGTTGAACATATGATAGCAAAAGAGCTTATATTAAGTCATGAGAAATATGAGAAGATTGATAATAGTAATGGTCTACAAGTCCCCAAAGTCGAACATTTTCAATAACATAAGTCTTAGGCTTTATAGCCTTTACAAAATAGTGAGATCCTGAAAAATTGGATCTGATTTACCAAAAATAGACATAATAATTGTTTTTTGTAGAATTAGGTTAAAAACCCTAATTTTAACTGCTAGTCTATCTAATTGTAAAACTCGTTCACTGTTTGCACCCTTTGATGATTGAATTGAGTACTGGGAATAAACTACAACTGGTCCTCTACTAGATAAGTCATTGTTTGCTAGATAGTTAGTGTTTGTGACCCTTTCTTTTTTTATGTAACTGCAAAACTAGAGCATACCTTCCCTGATGTTGTTCTTCAGCGCATTACATCTTTATACTTCATACCTAAGCTAGTTATGTTTGCCCAAAACTGGTTCTTTGTGCCCAAATTTGATCCTGTGCCTCTTTCTACTTTCGGTGGTTAAGGGATCAAAATGTTGGGTGTATTAGCTGCCGAAAGCATTGCTTTCGGTGGCTAATGAACTGCTTCAGCGTCCTCCTAAGCCACCAAAAGCCATGTTTTGCAAAAAAAATTAAGCAGCCTCCAAAATTATGCTTTTAAGTTATGTTGCTTATCTTCTAACTTTTATTCAACCTGCTCAATGTTTGGAAGGTTATCCATAGCCTGCCTTGATTCTGGATGCTAAAGGCTTACTGCTGCTTCAGCTAGGGTTTCTAGTGTAAGATGAGTGTCGGGGTTTGGTTTTCCATTCTTCACCTACAACCTTAGAAGCCTAATCATTCTGTACAGCCTAGTGTTTTCCTTCATGTATCTTAGGTTTATTCTTTTTAGCAAGATATACCTTCCTCTCATCTCTAGGAAATAAATGTGCAACTTCTTATTCCTCTTGGTCAATATAGCATTGTTTTTCTTTATCTCTCTTTCTAAAATTTCCATCTCATACACTTGTCTCAGCAACTGATTTATCCTCTATGTCCTGGGCTTGCTATAGGAAGCCTTTTATACTAGTTCATCTTTCTCTTTTGGTGTAGGTGATGGGAGTTCTTCATTTCCTGCTACAACCTGCACTACTAGGTCAGCACCTTCCTCTCTTTCTTCTTCTTCTTCTGAGTAGGGCAGGTTCAAAATGTTTCCACTATTTCCTGTGATTTCTTGGCCCTTTTCACTAAAATCTAGGTTTCTTTTAACCTGCTTGGTTTTAGAAGAGGAGGGAGGCTATTTTGTTGTTGGGGAGATAGCCCTTCTTTTCCTCTTTCCACTCCTTCGAGTGCTATACTTTTTCGAAGGATATTTTCCCTTCTCTTCTAGCTGTAGGCCTGTTTCAAAACCATTCCAAAACAAGAAATGTGTTCATGCCATATTTCTCCTCTTCAACAATTCTTGGATAAGGAGTTGTATAAGGCCATGGTGAGATAATCTTCCAACCATCTTAGTTGGCTGAGCCTTCACCTGGTGTGCCATTTTTCCAGGCTCCTATGTAAGTGAAAAGGTAAATTCAGTGGGCTATTTCCTGTGAAGTGGTTCATTACTTTGAAATGGTAAATCATGGCCCTGTTATATCTTCCTTCACAAGTTATATATACCACAATTTCCTTCAGTAATTTCTGCTACCTCTCTTCTAGCCAGGTGGATGGGACACTTTTCTTCCACACCACCCCTCTATGTTCAGGATTCAAATAAGATTTGAACTCCACATTTTTTGTAATGGTGGTTTTAAACCACTTTTTCCTAATTATAGGGAGTTCAGTCACCTCTGAAATTAGGGTTTCATCCACCATGAATTCCTCCTTACCTATGAGTGCCTTGGAGCCATTGAAAGAGAGAGTGCATGCCTCAACCACATGTTGGTGTGAACCTTGAAATTTCTCACAAAATTTGTAGCAGCCAACATCTTTGAAGAACTGGCAGACTTCTGGATGTGCATCTAGGTAGATGATGTCTCCTAATTCTTTCCTGAGAGCAGGACCTCCCTTATTCATTTTCTAAATGTCCTCGTAAGTGCCTACAAAAATTCAATTCATGTTCCGTGGAAGATTTTTAGCAGGTTGACTTTTAGAGGTTTTTTTTTAGCAGGCTGGCTTTCAGAGGTGGTTTCAAGTGGTGAGGATTCATGCAATTGAAGGTGGAGTGTACTGGAGTATAGGGCACTGATTATGAGGGTTTTAACTGCTTGAGAAGTGCTTGGGTAAGAGGATGGTGACATTTGGTGATATTTTTGAGACCACTTTCCCATCAATCATTTTTAATTCAAACTGGATATTCAGTGGAGATTTTCTGCATTTTGTTGGATAGATGGAGGGAAGACTAGGGTTTTGAATTACATCGGTCCTCATTAGATAAATAATGAACTCCTCAATCATTTACTTACGCCTTGATGCAGTTTCCATATCCTTTCAGTGGTTTATCATGCCCTATCATGATCTCTATTGTGCTGACAAGCTTTGATTTGATAGGCAGTTAACTATTTCCTCTTGTGACCTTTTCGTTGGTTAAGGGCACCCAATATTTTGTCTACTAGCTGCCTAAACCAAATATTGTTATGGCTAATGAACCACTGACCTGTTTTCCTAAGCCACCGAAACTTTATTTCCAAACGATCTTGTAAAACTTACTTTCGGTAGATTATAGTCTCTCCATATCTCCTCGTTTAACCACCGAAAGACAGACCTTTTGATGGTGAATGAACCATCAACGCTTTCACCTAAGCCACCAAAACTGATTTTTCCCCAACGCATTTCATTTTCTTTCCGTGTTTAATGCCCTCCTTCGGTCGCTCACTAAGCTACCAAAACCAACACTTTTCGGTGGCTAATGAGCTATTTGAAAGTCTTGCCTAAGCCACCAAAAGTCCCCTTTAACAAAGAACTGAATGAGCTAGCTTTCGGTGGATAACTATGATCCTATGTTAAACTGTTAGTTGCCAAAACCAAATCTTTTTGGTGGCTAATGAGCTGTTTTAAAACCCGCCTAATCCACCAAAAGATAAAACTTTCAATTTTATCAAATATCGAAATACCAGAGATCCACAATTTGTTAGTCACCTTAAAATATTTCATAACATTACTTGAATTCTTCATCCTATCAAAAATAAATTGTATGAGTGAACTTATTGAAAATAAATTTATTTCGGGAGATAACATCTGGCTCCTACTCGGGGATGGGAACCTCCCTATGAGGTCCCAAGAACCCCAAACCAAAATGCCTTTCTTGAAAAAGAATAATTAAAGCTATCTTCTAGTGTTCCATTGGGCATGGAGTCATTTGTCTTTTATAACTGATCTGCTGCAACTTGCCTGTAGCCCCTTGTTGAGGCCTGGAAAATTGCACGTAACAATAGTAGGGATTCTCTCCAATAAACATTCCCAATTAGCTCGTTATTGTTTGGTATGGGAAATCTGTCCGGTTTACGGTCCGACTACCGTATGTCAAGTAACAATTAAAGTGTTTTACCACTTACGGCCCGGTCCACTGTGTATATTTTTAGTGTTTTGATGTTTAAGGTATGATGTGCAAGTGCCTAACTAAAATACAGACGAAAGAGATAACGAGGAGGGTCACAATGTGATGTGTAGTTTCTTACCTCTCGTCTTACCTCTCTTGCTTCCAAATCACAACAGCAAGAAACTAACTAAGACTTACTATCCTATACCTAGAGAGCAAAACTATCATTAATGGTGAGTAATGCATTGTAGTGCATGCATACAGAAAAATCACAGATAGATGTTAACGTTTCAGAATACATGAACATCAATAGAAATATAAACAACAATATAGCTTATTGTTAATTAAAACCTTCATTACTCACTGTGGAAATTTCGCAAAATAAACCAGAGTACATTCATAACATGAAAAGAAATTCAATGAGTTAGAATGCTCTCACAATTAATGGAAACAAGTTGAAAAATAAATAGTTCATATCCAACTGGCCCATAGCAAACATTTGAAAAATCCACAGAACTTCCTCCAGCATAAATATATGACTCTTTATTGTAAAATGAAATAGTTCTTCTTACAATAATTTCTCAAGATAGTCTGGAAAAAAGGTCCTTTTCTATCTAATACTCTCCTATATTTATACAAAAAACAAGACTCTTGGGCTGCCCCTCATTGTATCTTGACCTTCCCCAACCTTTCATTTTCCAAAAGTTTGTCCCGTAGTTTGTGCACATAATTAATACAATATATTACATTTTAAATCGATATTTCCAAAACACTTTATGAGGAAGGGCCAGCTTGCTTGCTGATGAACTTCTTCCATGCATGAGTATCTGTTGCTATGCCTTCAAACCCAAAAGGATCAATAAATCGAATTTTAATTTGTATTTAGCAGCTTTGGTCTTTACCCCCTCTATCCTAGTAGGACTTAGCCACAGCTGGTCTTCTAATAGATGTATGCTCACAGCTGCATGTGCTACCACATTTTTCAATATCCATTCATATAGGTCCTTGACCTGTTGGATTTCTTGCTCATCTTCTTGGTACCTAACCTGTAGATGTTTTAGAAACAATTCATGCTCCGGTAGCACATCCAATCTTTTTTTTGTAGAATTTTGACATCGATTGTATGTGGAGAGCACTCTCCTGCAAAATTCAGCACATGCTGCCTTTGTCTTTTTCACTATTTTCTCAAAACTATTCTACTACATTAATCGCAAATTCCAGTAACTCATACTCCTGTTTTAAAGTTTGTTGATCTTTCAGTGCTAGCTCCACGGAAGATTCCTTATTTGTTTCTACCCAGACCATTCTTCCTTTTAGAATCTCCAATATATCTTGAGACCTATCCAAGAAGTATGAAGTGGTGTCTACAATTTCTTCTAGCCTGGTGTCTATCTACAAAATTTTGCACCTTTCATCTTCTATCCATATCTATATTTGATGGATCCTTTTTATTTGAATCAGAACATGCTCTTTCAAAGGCTGGATGTCAGTTTTCTGCTATATAGCATCCTTAAGTGATGCGGTCAATGAATTTTTCTGCTCTTCTAAGGCCGCCACCTGCATCTTATATTGCTTCTCCTTTTCCTCTGTAGTAGCCTTCTCCATTTCTAACTCAGTAACCCTACTCTCCAACTTGTTATTCTATGCCCTTAAATTCCCATATGATAACTGAAGATCATCCTTTTCAGTCTTTAACATCTGATGCTCTAGCTATAGCTTTTGTAATTCAGCTAAGGTAACTTGAGAACTCTTCTCTGTGTTCTCTAAAGATATTTCTAGAGCATTCTTATCCTCTTGCGGAGTTTGGCATTTCGTTCTTGAATTCTTGACTTCGCTCATCATATCTTCATATTTTCCTTTTAGGTTTTGAATATCATCTATTTCCTTCTTTAATGTTTCTTTCAATTGGACTGCATTCTTCCATGACTTCTCTAAATTAGTCATGAGCGTGTCCACATTGTCTTTAGTTTCCAAGGTTAAAGCTACCCCAGCTCTTGCTATCAACCGTGGGTCTTTATGCGTACCATGTACCAATGTTTTATCTGTCACCATTTTTCCTGGCTGTCCCCCAGTATCGACCTTCTTCTCAGTTCTTGTAATGATTCTTTTCTTTTCTTTGTCATAAAAAATGGTATTAAAATAAGGAACCTCCTCCCCTTCGGTAGGCATGGAAGGGATCAAAATTATCTCAGAAAATGAAGCTTTTCCTAATATACTACCAGAAGATGCAGCAGGTTCCGAGGGCTCAGGATTAGATTGTCTTTTCTCTTGATCTATTTGGTCTTGTACTCCTTGTGTATCAACTTGCTCTGTAGTCTTCTTATCCTTTTGGGATCCTATTAGTCTCAAACCCTCACTTTCTTCTTGTTTCTTCTTGATTTCAGCTTCTTTTCTTTTTCTTTCTTCTTCTTCCTTCCTAGCTGCTTCCTTAGCAACTCACTTATTTTCTTCCTCTTTGTTCTTAACCAAATTTCAGCTTCCTGTGTTAATATTCTAGCATCTTCTTCTCTCTTGTTTTCTTATTCATCTTCTAATTTCTTAGCCTTTTCCAATTTTTTGCCTTTTCCACCCATAGTAGTTATTTTTTGCTTGAATCTCTTCTTGAGGGTGGTTATTTTCTTTGCATTCAAAATGTCTCCTCATCTTTGTCCCAAGAATCAGTATATTCAAAATGAATTCCTGCTTCTTTGCAGTAGTCAGCTACTTTGTTATGGGAGTCATTTCTATGAAAATTCATTTCTCCAAAATGAAAATATTCAAGCTCCTTAACAAATTATGCTGCCTTTTTTACCCTTGAAAACTTATAGCTTCCAAGTAAGAAAGGTACTACGGGGTATGTTTCCTTCTCATGTTCAAACAAAAAATTGCCAACACCATCAATATACAGCTGTCTGACTGCCTCCTTGTGGAGTACATAATCTGTGGCATATTTCAAGAGTAGGGAAGGGGTTCTGCAACAACCATACATCCTTACATATAACCGATCCTCCATCAAATAATAATCTCCAAACTCCTGTATGACTTTAAATTCCTCTTCATACATGCAATTACATTCAGTCAAGAAAATGAGCGTATATAAGGGCATAATGAAATGCTTGCAAATTTTCTTGTAATAACTATGGTACTTATGTGCCCACAACAATTTATAGCCTGCGTACATTGGGGTTCTATCTTTCTCCCAGTTACATCTCAAAGCAGGAAAAGACTGAGTGCACAATATGCAATCAATCAGGATAGAGCTCATATAAAATTCTGATTTCTTTTGAGATACCCATCCTAAGGCTACTGATATACATGCAGAGAGGTTGTTTAACACTATATTTACCCAGTTAAAGATGGTTCATTGGGTAGCCACAAAGAAAAGAACTGGTATCCAACCTATCTTGAAGCTCTTCCCATGTGCTCTGCCAAAAATCCTATTGAGCATCAATGCAATAAACCTATAGGGAGCACGAAGAGTAGAGGTGTCATATTCTTTGGAAGGTCTAGTTCAAAAATTCTTTCCTAGTATGATCATTCTCTTTACAGTTTCCACCAGGTCCATAGCTATCTCCTTCAACCAACTTTCTGTCAAATAAACCTGGGGTGACAGTAGATGATAAGCCATAGAGACATATGCAGGGCTATATGCATCATAGCCTTGCTTCACAGTGTTCTCTACAATCATTTTCATCACATCTTCCCTAGGCAGAATCCAGCCTATTACTTCTGAATAGGGAAATAACTCGGGCCTCGTGGCTACTTTCATTAGGGATGACTTCTCAATGTTGGCATAGATCGCCAGTTCCTCAAAAACGGCATCAGGTACATTCTGGTTGGCGATCATTCTATATATTTCTCTCCACTTGTAGTCTGGTTCAACTCCAGTAGTGGCTTTGGTATCTTCGTAAATGAACTCTACTTTGGTGATGATTTCTACTTCAGGCTCTCCTTCAACCATAGGAGCTTTCTTCTTCTGTCTCTTTGAAATGTTTCCATTATAGCAATCAACCTGTCATAGTCAAAGCATGTTCTTAGACTAAATGAGCTCTTAGCAAGTTTTTAAGCAATATATAAGAAAATATATCAATTTATTTACCTCCTCGACATGCATGCTATAAAAATAAGTTAAACAGAGTCTTTTACGAATGAAAGATTTTAACAAGGAAAAATATTGCAAACTGTTTCTAGATTTCCTAAGCTCCCCTGTCTCAAAAGCTTAATTGATCGAACAACCTCCGTCTCACATAGGGACTTATCAGACTGATTCTACCACTGGTTCTCAACACCTATCTCAAAAAATACTAAACCCTACGCAACACTCGTCCTTGAGAAAAACCCTAACCGACCGAAAAGGAAAACCCTCTTGAATCCCATGAGATATGGTAACTGCAAGAAAAACGATGTACTAACCCCTCGCCGATCATGAAAAGACCAAGAAAAGGGTGGTGCAGAAAACGAAATGCTTGTCTGCACCGTGCCCTAACCACTCGCACCAGAACAAACGTGTCCATAACGGTTCAATAGCATACAGACTCAGATTCTCATACTAATGAAACCTCAAACATCTAAACCTCCTCGACATGCAATGTAAAATATCCATGAAAACCGTAAGGAGGCAAGAATTCCTTTTATGCGAAAAACCTAACCAATGAAAAACCTAATGGCTCAAAAAATAAACCAATAAAATCCAAAAATAACAAAACCGTGGTTTACCTACCTGGCAGAAGCAATGTAATCGATTGAACAGAATGATTTCCATGGGAGTAGAGCAAACGAACCAGGTTTTGACAGCCAGACGCACGCGAATGGTGCAAACGACACAAACCAATGCGAATATCAAAGTCATAATACGAATAAAACAATATAATACATGTCGTCTATATATATAACCATCGGTGGGAAACTTATCGGTGGACAAACCTATTGGTGGAAAACACTTAAATCAGTCAGAAAGATAAACTAGAGTACTGCCGCAACGACGGGTGCAAACAAAACTAAGGACCCGGGATACATTAATTCCATCGGACATCGGATCCACTAAGTGCTAAGCAAGGAACATCGAACCCGAGGAGAGAAGAAAACGAGCTTTGATGTATCGGCGAGGGAGTCTGAAGCTCTTTTGGCTGGCTTGACAATTTGGCTTCCGCAATGTCGAAAAGATAGTCCACTATGGTTCCGATATCATAAGGATAGTCAACTAGTCTTTCGATACAGAAAAATGAAATAGACCAATTTTTTTTAAGGAAAGAACTGAAATCAAGGCAGCTTAGGTGAAAACAAAATACTCCTAGGCCAGATTTAATAAAAACAAGTATAGGGGGGTCCTAAAATTAAAAAAAAATTGGGGCAAAAGTTGCAGCTGCAACACCCCCTTTACTTTATTCATGAAAACAACTGAAAATGACCTAGCTGCTCATATTAAGAGCTTATTTTCCTATCTATTCCTACTCCTAATTATAATCAGTAGAGTCTTCTTATAAAGTGACATCATACTTCCGATGAAGCCATGTCAGAAGCTGCTCTGCTGAACTTATCTTTGATCTTGACCCGAAAAATAAATGAAACCCTAGCATGTAGCAATGTAGTTTCAAAGGGTGATGGAACCAACTATAATCTGAAAAAAAATATATCAATATCTACGCTTCTTATAAGTTCCAGATAGTCAGCAACAGGGTCATAAAAACCATAAAGGAATACCTCTCTGTGTTGTTGTTCCAACTGAATGAAATGCTGCTCCTGGTTGTTTTCAGTAATCTCCACGTTAATTGTAGATTGCTCAACCTCTGAGTGGGAAGGATGAGTTATGCCCTACTGTTCTAGAATTTCCAGATCATTATCTTCCTCCTCATATATGTTGCACTCTTCCTTTGTCTGCAAATCAGAAAATTGAGGCCTTTAGTAATTGCTGCAGACCCAAATTTGTTACATGTTGTTCCTTCAATATGCTCATTATCTTTCGGGTTTTCAAAGGGGACAAACTGATATTCTTGACACCCTAAGTCAGTAGATGCATTTGGTACAAATTCAAAAGCATCTATATTATGGTTAACATTCTAAATATCATTAATATCTCGATCACAATGAGAGGTGTCCCCTATTACAGCATACTCTTCATAGCTATCATTAACCACAACATGCATATGTATCTGATCATCTCTTTGTTGAAAAGTAGAACTAAAATAAATTCCAGAAGTGGATAAATCCTCACAAAACTTAAAATATTCTTCTTCATCATCAGTAGACTTTCCATCAAAATTTAAAATGAAAGGTACATAAGGAGAACAACAATTTTCTTATTGTTCTTCTTTATTACTTGATGACCTCTGTAAATTTGTCTCCTCCTGTTTGCTGCTATTTCCCCTAGTCTGTAAAACTGAAAAAATGTGGATAACTCTTACTGATTTCTATTGGCTTTTTACCAACAGAAAACTGATCCTCGTGGTTCATAATTAAAGAGATTAACTCTTCAGATTTATGGAAATCAGAAATAATAGTATTCGAAGAACCTTCATCTTCTTCATTACTTCTTTCTAATTTATGTTTATGGGAAAGTACCTCATCGTGAAGATCATAAGAGAGATGAGGTAGCTCTTGAGGGAGATATTCTTCTTTATTTACCTTTTCATCCTAAGAATGCAAATTATATTCTTCACAACAATTATCAAATTTAAACTCATCTAAATAGTACCTTTTACAGTGCTCAGTGAATTCTCGGTGGAAATATTTCAATGATGAGATGCTGGAAGGAGATAAAGGAAAATACCACTGACGTGCATCACCATATAATGAATACATGAAAATATTCATACGAACATCTTCATGCTACTGATATAATATATCCATGCATTTGTGAAACTTGAGGAGGTGTTCTGCAGGATTGTCTTCTTTCTCCTCCTTGAAGACATGTAAAAAATCTCTCCATTCGAACACATTAGGTACTGGATGTGGGAAACCAGGAACGGAAGAGAAGTCAAGAGGTGCAAACCTCTGAGCCAAAAGAGCAGAAAATGATTTTGACATCTTAATATTGTGGAGTCTCCATTGAATTCATCCTTCATGGAGTCACCAGGGATGAGACCTTCACAAGCAACAGTGCTTGAATATTCCTCAACCCTAAAAAAATTTTATTTACTTATAAACTTCTAAGAACTAGATGCTTCAGCAGAAGAAGATTGAAATGGAGGTCTATTTGATATAACAGTAGAAATACCTCTAGAAATACCTAATGTAGCTCCCCTTGCAGCTCTAGAGGTCTGTCTTAGTGAATCCCTAGCTCTTCTTAGAATATCTTCTGGATCTGAAACAGGTGTTACTAGTGGCCCTTTAGTGTTTTCTCTGGTACTTGGTCTTCTTGAAGCCACCTTATTCCAATGGAGTCGCTAGTTAGATGATTACAACCAGAATAGAGTCCAAACTTTTTCTATCATCAAATTAGGATCTATTTCGTCTCTCAGGGAAGCTAAGCTTCAATATCCTCTCCCCGGCAACGACCCCAATTTGTTATCACTCCAGGAAACTCCTCTAGGTTGTAGCTCGAGGATGCTGGGTAACTTAAATTTTTTTATGCTTTTCTAAGTGGATCAAGTTAGGTGACATACATGGCCTCACACTCTCAAGACATGCATGAAACTCAATCAGGCATAAGGCTCCTAACTACCACTGTTCACAGGTTTGATAATATGGTGCTGAGATGGAGAACTTATCATGCTAGCAGATTCATACATAAAACATATATATATAAATGGCTAATCATAACAAGGAAAGTACTTATAATTCAAATCATCAATATTCCAATAGGATGACAGCTATCAAACATCAATTAACATGAATAAACCTAAATAACACATTCAAGCATAAGCACAGAATAGACAAGAAATGGAAGCTGAGCATATGCTAGAAAAAGAGCTTATATTAGATCATGCGCAATATGAGAAGCTTGACAATAGTAATGGTATACAAGTCCCCGAAGTCGAACATTTTCAATAACATAAGTCTTAGGCTTTATAGCCTTTACAAAATAGTTAGATCCTGAAAAATTGGATCTGATTTACTAAAAATAGACATATTAATTTTTTTTGCATAATTAGGTTAAAAACCCTAATTTTAACTACTAGCCTGTCTAATTGTAAAACACGTTCACTGTTTGCACTCTTTGATGACTGAATTGAGTATTGGGATTAAACTACAACTGGTCCTCTGTCAGATAAGTCACTGTTTGCTAGATAGTTAGTGTTTGTGACCCTTTCTTATTTTATGTAACTGCAAAACTAGAGCATACCATCCCTGATGTTGTTCTTCAGCGCATTACATTTTTATACTTCATCCCTGAGCTAGTTATGTTCGCCCAAAACTAGTCCTTTGTGCCAAAATTTGATCCTGTGCCTCTTTCTGCTTTCGGTGGTTAAGGAATCAAAATGTCGGTTCTGTAAGCTGCCGAAATCACTGCTTTCAATGGCTAATGAACCGCTTCAGCATCCACCCAAGCCACCAAAAGCCCTATTTTGCAAAAAAATTTAAGCAGCCTCCAAAATTATTCTTTTAAGTTTTGTTTCTTATCTTCTGACTTTTATTCAACCTGCTCAATGTTTGGAAGGTTAGCAGCAGCCTGGCTTGATTCTGGATGTTGAAGGCTTACTGTTGCTTCAGCTAGGGTTCACAGTGTAAGATGACTGCTGGGGTTTGGTTTGGCATTCTTCACCTGCAGCCTCAGAATCCTGATCATTCTGTACAGCCTAGTGTTGTCCTTCATGTCTATTCGGTTTATTCTTTTTAGTAAGATATACCTTCCTCTCATCTCTAGGAAATAATTGTGGAACTACTTATTCCTCTTGGTCAATATAGCATTGTTTTTCTTTATCTCACTTTCTAAAATTTCTATCTCATACACTTGTCTCAGCAACTGATTTATCCTCTGTGTCCTAGGCTTACTAGAGGAAGCCTTTTCTACTGGTTCATCTTGCTCTTTTGGTGTAGGTGATGGGATTTCTTCATTTCCTACTACAACCTGCACTGCTAGGTCAACACCTTCCTCTCTTTCTTCCTCTGAATCTGAGTAGGGCAGGTTCAAAATGTTTCCACTATGTGCTGTGATTTCTTGGCCCTTTTCACTGAACTCTAGGTTTCTTTTAACCTGTTTGATTTTAGAAGAGGAAGGAGGTTGTTCTACTGTTGTTGGGGAGATAGCCCTTCTTTTCCTCTTTCCACTCCTTGGGGTGCTATACTTTTTCGAAGAAGACTTTCCCTTCTCTTCTCGCTGCAGGCTTGTTTTAAAACCATTCCAAAACAAGAAATGTGTCCATGCCATATTTCTCCTCTTCAACAATTATTGGATAAGGATTTGTATAAGGCCATGGTGAGACAATATTCCATCAATCTTAGTTGGCTGAGCCTTCACCTGGTGTGCCATTTTTTCCAGGCTCTTGTGTAAGTAGAAAGGTAAATTCAGTGGGCTCTTTCCTGTGAAGTGGTTCATTAGTTTGAAATGGTAAATCATGGCCCTGTTGTATCTTCCTTCAAAATTTATATATACCACAATGTCCTTCAGTGATTGCTTCCACCTCTCTTCTATCCAGGTGGATGGGGCACTTTTCTTCCACACCGCCCCTCTGTGTTTAGGCTTCAAATAAGATCCGAACTCCACATTTTTTGTAATGGTGGTTTTAAACCACTTTTCCCCAATTCTAGGGAGTTCATTCACCTATGCGATTGGGGTTTCATCCACTGTGAATTCCTCCTTACCTATGAGTGCCTTGGAGCCATCAAAAGAGAGAGCAAATGCCTCAGCCACCTGCTGGTGTGAACCTTGAACTTTCTCACAAAATTTGTAGCAGCCAACATCTTTGAAGAACTGGAAGACTTCTGGATGTCCTTCCAGGTAGCTGATATCTCCTAATTCTTACCTAAGAGTAGGCCCTCCCTTCTTCATTTGCTAAATGTGCTCCTGAGTGCCTGCAAAAATTCAATTCAAGTTATGTGGAAGAGTTTTAGCAAGCTGACTTTCAAAGGTGGTTTTTTAGCAGGCTGACTTTCATAGGTGGTTTTAAGTGTGAGGATTCATGTAATCGAAGGTGGAGTGTACTGGAGGATAGGGCACTGATTATGAGGGTTTTAACTGCTTGATAAGTTCTTGGGTAAGAGGGTGATGGCCTTTGGTGATATTTTCAAGACTACTTGCCCAACAATAATTTTTAATTCAAACTTGATATTCAGTGGAGATTTTCTGCAGTTCATTGGACAGATGGAGGGAAGACTAGTGTTTTGAATCACATCGATCCTCATCAGATAAATAACGACCTCCTCAATCATTTACATATGCCTTGATGCAGTTTCCCTGTCCTTTTGGTGGTTTATCGTGCCCTATCATGATCTCTACTGTGTTGATGAGGTTTTATTTGATAGGCAGTTAACTATTTCCTCTTTCATCCTTTTCGACAGTTAAGGGCACCCAGTATTTTGTCTTCTAGCTACTGAAACCAAAGCTTTCGGTGGCTAATGAACCGCTGACCTGTTCTCCCAAGCCACTGAAACTTTATTTCCAAACAGACTTGTAAAACTTGCTTTTAGTGGATTACAGTCTCTCTGGATCTCCTCATTTAACCACTGAAAGATAACCCTTTCGGTGGCTAATGAACCATCAACGCTTTCTCCTAAGCCACCGAAACTGACTTTTCCCCAATGCATTTCATTTGCTTTCGATGTTTAATTCCACCCTTTAGTCACTTGCTAAGTTTCCAAAACCAACACTTTTCGGTGGCTAATGAGCTATTTGAAAGTCTCGCCTAAGCCACCGAAAGTCCCTTTTAACGAATAACTGAACAAGCTAGTTTTCGGTGGATAACTATGATGTTGCGTTAAACTGTTAGCTACCGAAAACAAAGCTTTTTGGTGGCTAATGAGCTGTTGGAAAACCTGCCTAAGCCACCAAAAGATAAAAATTTCAATTTTATCAAATATTGAAATACCAGAGATCCACAATTTGTTAGTCACCTTAAAATCTTTCAGTACATGGCTTGAATTCTTCATCCTATCAAAAATAAATTGTATGAGTGAACTTATTGAAAATAAATTTATTTTGGGAGATAACATAGCGGTTGTATCAGCAAAAATATTTTACAAAGAGAACCAAAATTACAACCATATCCAATATGATCTAACATTTAACATTTAGTATCATATAACATTTAGTTCCATAAAAGAAAACTATCACTCTCTTATCCTACCAAGCCATAGTAAGTTCTCAAATGCCATCAACATACACAAAATATAAAGACTTCCAAGAAAACAAAGTGCAATGAGTCTTATTAATAGCTCAAGATGCCCTTAGCAATGAGCACACCATTGGAAAGCTCCTTTCAAATGATCAAGCCAGATTCTATACCAATTGCCTGCTTAGATAAAGCATCCACCTGGGAGTTGAATTCTTAATAGACATGTCTAATGGAAAGAGTGGAAAAGAAATCCAACAGTCCTCTAACCCTCCCAATCCAATGGTAAAGGTTAATCAACTGTAAAGAGTGTAATTTAAGTGCCGAGTCAATAATAACTTTGGAGTCCCCCATGACAAGATGCAAACTGATACCACAATTCCTAGCAAAAAATAGAAGGCTCCAAAGATGTAATAACTCAGGGCAAGTGTTTGTGCCCTTGCCAACATTCAGACAAAGATGAAAAGAATGGTTCACTTCCATTTGGATGACCATACCCGCACCACAAGATCCATGTAGTTCGACCCCATCAAAATAGCCCACCTTGTTGCCATCAAATTGAATAGGATAACTAATATTATGTACCCTTGTGTGAGATCCATTTGCTGAAACATGATCAAAGTATGAAAAAAACTTCTGAACAATACGACCAGTATTAACCAGAATCAACGAAAAGATGAAGAAGTTTCTAGCACACCCAAATTCCCAAAAACACACCATTGCAAGCTCAAACGATAAAGTAGGATTATCTGTAGCCTTTGAGCGGAAATATTCAATAGAACCATCACCCCAAGACCAATGACATCTCATATCACAACATAGAAGCAACCACATGCTTTGAAAGCATGAGAAAAAAGCAAATAAGTGCTTAGCCGATTTTAAATCATTCAAAAAAAAGATACATCTACTCAGTCCATGAAGACCACATCATTGTAAAGCATCCTAGGTAAGAATCTTATACTTGAGGACAAGCCAAACAAAACATTTCACTTTCGGTGAAACATTCACCTTCCAAAGAATGGAATGGCACAACTCTGGCTAAAGCACCCGGAACTGTTTGAATAAAGAATAATAGGGAAAGCTAGATGTAACAGTACACAAATGTTTATTCCCAGTTCAGACCAAAGAATCGGGGTCCTCAAAAAATTAAATTCTCGCCTCCCGTAAGCTACTTACGTAATTATCTTGTTCCATGACTTCCACACTAGCCAGGCCCAAAGTAGCCATCGATAACCATCCTGAAGAAGGATTTTCATCGTCAACATAAGCCTGCTTAAGTATAGCCAAGTTCCTTTCATGGAGGCTTACCAAAAGACTTCGAGAGAGCTTCCAATTTATGATCCCCACAATTGGATTGAAACCCAGAGAAATATTATTGCTTGGTCCCACCTTCCAGCAAAGTTCTTGAATAATACATGGAATTGTTGTGCACAACCTACACCAAACAAATGATGAGTAAGAAGTTTTAAACTTTGCAGCATGTAACCATGAAGATAGAGGGAGTATTTTCATATTATTTGGAATTGATGATTTTACTCTACAGACCTATCATCGTGAGCCCTCTCCAAACGCTCTTAGCAAAAAGGGAAAGGTTGAATAAACCAAGATGCTTGATACCCCAAGCACCCCAAGAATTTGGCATACATAGAGATTCCCAATCCACTAGATGATATTTTGTTGTATTTTGTGTACCCCTCCACAGAATGCGGAAAAAGTCTACGCAAGGACAGCAATGTATTCACAGGTACACAAAAAAGAGAAAACCAATAAACATGTAAATATTGAAAAACAAAAATGACTAAAGCCTTCTGTCTGCCCAGAGCGAGCATTTCGACATCCATCTACCCATGCGATGATGGACTTTCTTAACGATCCAATCCCAATCAGATCTCTTGTTAGAGTTTGGTTTTAGAAAAAAACCCAAGTAAGATATACCAGAGTCGAGATGAACACCTTGGATAGAGAACATATTCAAAATATTAATCAAAACATTTTGCTCAACTCCACTGTGTCTAAAACAAGATTTATGAGAATTGAAGGTCATACTCGAGGCTCTGCGAAAAATATTGGCCAAACCCTTAATATGAAACCATTCTGCAAAGTAACCTTTTCCAAAGATCATCACATCATCAACAAATAGTGTGTGGGTTAAAAAAATAGATCCAGATATTTTCACACCTTTAATCAATCCTTCCTCCTTCACCTGACGAAGTAACAGACTCAAGCCCTCAATGACCAGAAGCAACAAATAAGGTGAAAGAGGACAACCTTGCCTTATACCACACGACCCATTGAAAAATGCCAAGGGATAACCATTAATTAACACAGAAAAGGATGTTGTATTCACACAAGACATGATCCACTGTGTAATACTCAAGGGAAGACCAATCTGCAGTAAAATCAAATGGAGGAAAGAGCGATCCACTTTATCATATGCTTTTTCCAAGTCAAGTTTAAGGATCAAAGCTAACAGATTCTTTTGCTTGATCCAATGTAAAGTTTCTTGCACTCGGTAATGGATAGATTCATTTAAAATAAGGGTGGTATACAATCAGAATGAGAGCAGA
This sequence comes from Pseudotsuga menziesii, assembly GCA_001517045.1. NCBI lineage: Eukaryota > Viridiplantae > Streptophyta > Pinopsida > Pinales > Pinaceae > Pseudotsuga > Pseudotsuga menziesii. The sequence continues at coordinate 309,224 of LPNX011000416.1, forward strand.
GGCGGTAGGGAAGGTATTATCATAAAATAAATAAATGAGAATAGGGAGGGAGGTTAGAGCTATCTAACTTCTATTGTGTTTCTATAACCTAGTATAAATTGCTCTTACTGGAGGAAGAGGTTTTGGGTCACCCGCCCCCTATTTGATCGAGCATGAATTTAAGCCTTTCTTTTATGATTACTACTTATTTAAGTGATTCAATGGGTGAGATATCGAATGAGAATATTTTTGTTACTGAGAACCAGGATAGGGTGACACAAAAGAATCCTATGTCTCCCAAGTGCAACCTGATTGCCTTCTTGGCTTATCGGCTAAGCCTATTTGTGATGTCAAATAATTGGTGTGACAACGTTCGGCTGGAGACTTTGTTCATGGTTTCCAAGCTATCTCATCTCAGGGCATCACGCTTTCTTTAGCTCCTGCTATACTTACCAATATTTAAAGGGGTCTTTCTACCATCTCTATGTCCAAGAATCCTTCTGATTCTTACAATGCCCAGTTTCCTCGTCCTTTTCCGTATGGGTGGGTAGCAATGTACTATACTTTTTTTTATTTAGTATATAATTACTAGTCAAGGAATTTTTCACCTTACTAATAAAGGGAGATTAAAATTATCCTACTTATAGAGGATAGGCGTGAGATATTTATTGGTCTTTTAATAGCCAATAAAACTTAACCTTTATTGAATTCTCGATGTTTTACTTTTGGGTTGAAGGCTTCAAATTCTACAAGTCGAAGGGCGGCACTTTTCTTCGGTCATTTAACATTAGAGCACCACCCTATAAGTGATTAAGTTAGAGCATGGGTTGTAGGCTGTCAACAAGTCTTGCTTGATCTTGTATTTTGTGCATAACTTCTCCATAACCTTGTTTCAGAATGGAGTACTGCTATCAGAGATTATCTTTTTTGGAACTCCGTACCTATATATGATGTTATTTTTCTGTGAAAATTTCTAAAGAAAAGGGTGAGACTGCGACTAGTAAGTGATTTTATTCAGGGAAATCTAGGAAGACGTGGAATTATATCTGGAAAGAAATGTCTATATGATAAATATGGACTAGGGGAAGGAGCCAGTCAGATTCCCAGGTCCAACCATTATTCTATGAGCATGATTCTATGAGCAGAGTCTCTTATCCAAGTAGCTCTGGCATAAGCACCCGGGGCCTTATGTAGTGTATCTCCATCCATAGCATTAACTAGGCCAAACTATGATTATTGCACCATATTCTCTTTATTCATGGCTAGCCTAGGTAGATCCAACAAGTGCATCAACACCCGCCACTGCAACTAGCGGGGGGATTTAGGAAGGCTCAACTTATCCATGTCTCATTCATATAGTAATAGTCAACTAGTTGAGATGCACATAGGTTAACATGTATCTATGCCAACATCATATAGGAACCACTCTTACTTAGATCAAGACCATACTACATGGGCATGGGCAATCTCATAGTAGTAGTTCCAGAGAGCCTAGGATATCATGCATGGTCAAATCTATGATGATATCGTAGAAGTAGTGGAGATCTAGTAGGAGCTTCCATATTCCCAGGTCCAAATAGTAATATAGTAACTAGTAACAATAATTTATAGGTTTAAATGTATTTATGCCAAATCTAGGCAATAGTTAGAGTAGTCGTCAAAGCAGAGAGTTTCGGAGGGTCGTAGAGATGGATGAAACCTGCTAATAGTGGAGCTAGGAGTTAGCTTAAGTTATGGGCCTAGGATCATGACCAGGACTCCGAGATGGCCTGAAAACTTATCGATGTAAAAATCATATATAAACCATTTATTTACGGACCACCGTAGACTAGGCAGAGTCTCTCTGACTGAGCTCGGCTTTGGAAACAGATGGCACCACCTGCCTTAGTCGTGGATCTCATCTCCATCAGCGGATTCTCTTAGCTGCCTAGTTCTGGCATCAACGAAACCAGGAAACTAATGTGTGGATCGAAAACATCAACTAGCCCAAGCTCATATGGTTCATATGGATCATATGGCACTACTCCGGGTTCAACCAACTTCGTATCGATGCACCCATATAGACTAGGGCTAGTAGGATCCTAGGTTCCCATGGTGATTAGAAGCTAGCCAATAGAGTCAGTCTCAGGTTCAAGTAGAGATGGAAACATTGTATATGAAACAAGTAGAGCTAGTGAAACTATATTATAGGAGCCAGGTGGATTGGCCCCGGGCTGTACTACTTCTTCTAGTTGGGATGCATGGAACTATATTATAGTAGAGCCTCTAGAGAAACTTATCGATGCCTACATTAGATATTAAGATGTTTCAAATAGTCCTGGAACATGTCTCGATGAAAAATATAGTATGTAATATATGTTGGCTTTCACCAAGGATTTCATAGATATGGCTGCAATGAGGTAAGCTATAGTAGAGTTGTGTAAGTATAGGGATGCTATGAGGTAGGTCTGCAGGTTGTGTTAGGTTTACTAGGTCATAATGGAGATTCCTTTCACAAGTATTTCACCTAACCTGCATAGTTAGTTTCTCTCAATTAGCCCACTCGAGTAGTATGAATAAGTAGAGTAGTAATCCAATATTGATGATTATCCATGGGGAGCTATCCGGCACGTACAATGGGGCATAGGTCAAGCTACGATGTCTAGGTCGGATCATTTTGTTTTATCAGCTAGATCTTATATGAGTTGAAGTTCAACGTATTTATGTCAATATCATATATAATAAGTGGGTATGGCTAGTCTAAGGATAGTAGGGAGCCATGCGAGTCCACGGTCAACTTCTCTATGCGCATATTGTGGATATTAAGATCCAAGTGCAACGTCTCTATGGTCCATATCTTATCTTAACACGTAGGCATCATACTATCCAGATTCACCAAGCATCATAGTATCTTAGCCCTGAGATCTCTGGCATAATAGGCAACCTAGCTTATTAAGAGACTATAATTGCTTGATGCCTTTAGTAGTAATGAAAAATTTGGGGTTGGACATCACAAGGCCCTATATAGACCTTTAATAATTTGATTCCAAGAGGGTTTAATTCCTATCGATGATCTAAGACCTGGTGAGAGGGATGGTGCATATACCAAGGAAGTTTTTTATGTTGGATGTGGTTATTACAGATGTCCCTCCCACTTATGGCATGTTGTTATCTATAAATTGGGGAACTTCTGTGGGTGGAAATATGAAATTTGAACTATATTATAGCACTATATCTATATTTGGGGGTGACACTTGTTGCTTGTATAGGGATCCCAATATGACCTACACTTTTAGTGACCCTAAGAATCCATCTAAATTTCCCTCCTACAATTCAGATTACTTTGGGAATTTCCTTCTCGATTATGAGTAAGCCCCTATCTCAGGGTGTTAAATTTTTATGTATAAATAGGAAATACCATATCCTTATAGCCTCTCAACTTTAAATTTTAATGGGTAATGTTACAAATATGGAAATGGGGTAGGGGTACAACTCTCCTCAAGGGAAAAAGATTCCTCATCGTTTTAAGCTTGAGTTCCAGTGCACTAACAGTGTGGTTTAATATGAGTCCCTAATCTGGGGATTGGAGACTCTCAAATGGATATCAGGCTTCTCATAATATTTATGGACTATAATCTAATAGTGAACCAGGTAAACTAGATCATCTACAAGACCAGACACTCAAGGTTAGGGAAATACAAGCATGAGGAGTGGGTTATGTTTGAAAACTTATTTTATGTTGTTAACATTACTATTGTACCTAGAGAAATCAATTATATATAAACTAATTGGGAAAATTTTATTGTTGAGTTCATACCTCCTAACCTTTACCATTAATCTCCTCTATGAAAATGGATGCTATCCCTAACAATATAAAAAAGAGACAAGTGTTTTAATATGATGAGCAGATAAATAGATTATTGGCCATGGCAGATGAATATACTAATATGAACATTTATTTGGACGGGAAGGAAGAATAAGGTTAACTTTACATGGGAGAAACCCCAAACTATTTTGTCCCTAACATGGTTGGAGATGATAAAGTCATCAAGATAAATACAACTATGTTTCGAGAGGCCTGCCTCCTGGTTTATTTATAAACAATTTTGTACCTAAATGACCTCTAAATCCCCCCATAAATCTAGAACTTTCTTAGGCAGAAGACTGCCATCTAGGCATGGAAGGAGAGTTTTGATTCCAAGACTATATTTCCTTCACGAAGGGAGGAACACATTAAGTTGTGTAAGGAATTATAAGATGTTTATACCTAGAAGTATGAAGACCTGAATACTTCTGATCCATCCCATTTTAAACATAGGATTCTTCTTAAGGATGATATAAAACTTTAAGGCACGGAGTGGAGGAAAATGAACCCCTTGCTTCATACTCTTGTCTTAAAGGAGATCAAAAATCTTTGTGATGCATAAAGAATTATCCCTATAAGGTTATCATCCTAGGTGGCCAACGTAGTTCCCATCAAGAATAAGAGATAATTCAAGCTTTGTGTTCACTTTAGGAAACTGAATAAGGCCTCCCTCAAAGAAAATTATCCCTTGCCTAAGATGGATCAAATGTTGTAAAAGGTTGTAGGGTATAAGAGTATTTCCATGTTGGATGGTTTATACGGCTATAAGCAAGTTAAATTTTATCCAGAAGTATGTGTTTAAAAACAACTTTTACTAATGTGTGGGACATTTACCTGACCAACGAGATAAGTTGGAACAAACCTTTACTTGAGGTTAGGTTACTGGGGAGAAAGGAAGAGGAAGGTTCATGGGGAGAAGAAGGGGTCCTGCGGGATTTAGGGGGCCTATTTTTAGGTTAGGGTCATTAATTGTAGTCTTTGTTTGTCTCATGAACAAATGTAACTAATTATAAATTTGGTTGTTTTGCCTCGCGTTTTTTATTTACTGCTTTTTGTCTTTCATATTTACCGCCAATCTTATTGTGTTATCACCTTTTCTCGTTCCTACCTTCCTTTACAAATTATAAGATCATATTTTTTCTTGCAGGGTTTATTCAGTTCGAAGTTCCTGGAAGCTTTTTTTCATCATATATTAGCAAATTAGCTCAGGTGCTTCTTCTTATTATAAAAGTTTACTCATTTACATGCATGCATGAGAGGAAGACATTTTTCAGGTCAATATGAAGTGACCAATAAATAGAGGAATAACTTCTTTTTTCTCTTCAATATATTCCCTTGTAGATAGAGCTAGATCAGATTAGGTGTAATCCTGATACATTCAATGTTTGAGGGGCTAACAAAGAAGAATGAGTGAGCAATGAATTACATAATTAGAGAGAAGGAACATGATTTGGGGGAGAGAATTGGCGGGACCTAAATGGAGGTGATCAGGGCATGATTGCAAGCGCAATGTTTATTTCACTCAAGCTAGATGATATGGCTTAACATAGGGGGCAGGTGTGTATGAAAGGAACTTACTGGCTATAAATTCAACGCAAGCAATGTGAACTAGCATCTAGGTTGGGAGTTATGTTTTCTCCCCAGTGTGAAGGGGCGATAAAACTAAAAAAGTAATTGGTTGAAGTCCTTGTTCTCTATAGGAAATAGTTATGGAAATGGAAGTATAGATTGTAATAAGTTAAATTGCGGTGGAATATTTACTTTATGCATAATTAAGACATGCTTATATAAATATCTCAATGTCCTCCCCCTCTTACGTTGGGAGAGCAGCTTCACAAATGTCTTTATTCTTTAGATTCATGTCATGCCAAGCTTTTTGTTGTTGCGTTTGAACTTCCTAGTGGTGCAGTACCACTAGTATCTCTTCTTATAACTTTTTTATTTGATGCAATCGGTCTCTATTACCTTTTGTTGATTATAAATGTAGTAATTGTGCACAGGGTCTTCACTTAGTGAAACCATGCCATAGCATGTTCATTAGTGGCATATGAAACAATACCCCTATTTTCGAAAAATATTGGAAAATACCTCCCAAAATCATTTTTTTAACCCCCTCCCAATATGCCTTCCCAATTTTAAAAACCCCCTATTTGCACTATATATTGCATGTATCCATTTTTTCATTTACATTTTTATACCCCTTTATATTTCTACCTAGTATATTGAGATGATACCCCACATACATTCTACAATGCACCTTGCTTCGATGTATATTGTGGATGCACATTACTTCACCCACAATGATCAACATCATAGAGATCACATTAATTTCCTAAATTAACACTAGTTTGTCACTCTTCCTTTGACCCTTTTCCTCTCAACAATGGATAGTCACATCAAGGTTCTACATGATGTATAAAACATGGCTAAACACTCACTACTTGACACTACTTGACTATTTTTCAAAATCAAGAGAAAAAACACCAAAGGCTTGATAAAAATCAGATTATATCTACACAAATATTGTTAAATTCAATTGACAAATAGAGATATGTTTTTACCTTTTTCCTCTCAACAATGGACAGCCACATCAAGGTTCTACATGATGTTCAAAACAAGTTCAGAAAACCAAATAACTAACTACATTTTCTAACCATTTGTCCCACATTTTTAACCAAATAACTAACTACATTTCTAACCATTTGAAAACCAAGTTCAAGATATTTGTTTAAGCCTACATCATTTGCAATTTTGTTTATTATTTTATGGGAATGTCATGTTACATAATGTTACACAACAAAACACTTTCAACATCTCCCCATGCTGGGTTGTAAGCACCTCCCTACTCTCAATGCAATAAACAGGTTTAGTCAAATAATAATACAAAATAAACTAGTAAAAGGGTAAAGTATTACTGTTAACTACTAACAAGAAGATTATACCTCAGTACGAAGTTCATCAGGAAACATTGCAATTATTGAAGCACTATCCATATCAATAGGTTGTCCATCAAAGAGATGAGCCTGAAGCAATATTTGTGCTCGTTGTTGTGCAAGGACCTCTGCTTGTATATCTGGAGGAAGGGCAGTAAGGAATTCTGGATCAATCTCCTCAGTAGATGGTGGCTGATTATTTGTAGGTTGTGCCGCCTGATTCTGCTGGGAAGCAAGCACCTCTATTCTTAACTCTTTAGGAAGAGCCTCTTGGAATGTAGGATCAATAGAATTAGATCCCACCACCACAGTATTTTGCTGCTGCTCACTGGGAGTATGAGCAGGCAGATTTTGACTGCTCTCCCTGGCAATTTCTAGCCGGGCTTGTTCTCTATTACTATTTTCATCTTGCACACCTTCCATATTTCCTGATGCATCAATCTGTCTGAGGTTTCCAGTTCCATCGGCACTTCCAATTTCTACTTCCAAGCTACGAGGGCTTTCACCTAATGTAGCACCACTACCAATACTATCTTGGCTCACAGCTTCAACATCACGCATGACTCGCTCATTGCGCTCATCTTGCATCTCAAGGTCATGGTGAACAACACCTATAGTCTGAGTTCCTTGCTCCAAAGAAGCATGTTGCAAAGGTTGAGTTGAAATAGTGTTGGTATTATTGGCACTATTATATTCAATATGGGATTACCCATGTTCCTCAGTTCTATTTATATCATTTTCCTGTGATTGTATATTTTTTTGTCATTCCAATACCATCTTCTACAGCTTCTGAAGCAGTAGATTCACCTTTTTCCTATGATCTGGTGGTATCATGGGCCTGATCTGATGGAGTATGATCAACTGGCTGAGCTCTCTATAACTGAGAAACAAAATTCTCCTCAATCCCCAATGCTATGGTAGTGCCACTCATTTCTCTAATCTCCTGACTATCATTAGCCCAGCTACTCAAATGATTTCTTGGCCATCCACTTCGAAGTGTTCGGAAAATCAAATACAGATGGGATGGAGCTGAAGTACTTTCAATATTACTTTCAGTGACAACCCTATCATTCTCTGCAATCATTGTCTCCATGATTGACAACTCTCTCCTACAGCTTGTAAAGGTAGAAGAATGGCATGTTGGCTCACAAAGATGTCAAGAGTGCAATTTATATGCTACATAGTTGCTTACAAGTTATTTCTTCTTTAGTCATTATCTTCATTTCTTTTTGTAAATATTTTTCTGAGAATATAGGATGTATTTTTCAAAAAAATAAGGTAGGGAATGTTAATTTTCATTTGCATCCTATTCCATTACATTTAGAGGAAGAACATGGAACATGCCAAGGTGTTGATGACAGAGAGAGTAAACAAAATCTAGATGGTATTCCAAATGGAAGATATCACACATACATTTCATTCCTCAATTGCTCACATTTACTCCTAAAGTTTTGCAATTATAACACTTGCTTCCTTGTAATTGACCTGTGGAAATTTCTATCTTCTTCAGTTTGTGTGGCGAGTATTTATAAAAAAGTTAGTCTTTTAGATATTGCATTTGAGCTAATCTTTCAACTTATCCACAATTAGTGCCAAAGTTCATGAATTATGTATACATGACATGATTGTCTCATAAATTCTATCTTATCTCAACTTCTAAGGATTATATCTAATAGTTTCCTTGAATATGAAGGTATGGTTAGATATTGTTGGAATACTTCTGGACTAAGGTGAGTGACTTCTCAAAGTATGAGATTTGCCTCATTAGACATATCAAAGTGACAACTAAAAAGACATATCAAATAGTGTACCCAATGAGAAAACATATGATAATTATGTTTCAAGCTTTCAAGATCATTAGACAAGAAACAGAAGCATGGAAGGATACATGTTAGGTCACTTGAATGATAAGCTTTAAGTATACAAAGAGTGATCAAGGGAACAAACGAAAAAAATATAACAAAGTTTGATTATAACATTACATATAAACCAAAATGAACTCACCTCAGTGTCTTTCTCTTGCTTTTTCTTCTCAATTTTGAGTCTTACTTCACCTGTTGTAACTTTTTCAAGGGGGATCCAAACATCTTTGGTTTCTCCTTCTTCCAGTCCTTCCAAATTCACACGAGCGCTTCCCATACTCTCATCCCCAAGAAAGTCTACATTGTAGCATTTTAATTTCAAATAATGATCACCTTCAATCTCGTTAAACTCAAATTATTCATCCCATATGGGGCTGATACCTCATGAAATTGATCTTGTTCTGTGAATGTTCTGTGATTATATTAAAGAAATTAATGCTAACCAACTGCAAAGTACAACTACAGGAAACATTGTAGATATCCACCAATATGTAGATTAGTCTAATTCTAGAAAACGAAAAATGTCTAAATTAAACCAACTGCTTCCTCCTTCCTTAGTGAAACCATCTAAATGCTAACCAACTGCTTCCTCCTTCCTTTTTTGTGGTGGATGGCAGGCCCTACTGTGACCCACCAATAAATTAAATATTTAAATTAAAACAGAGGAGATGAATGCATCTATATTATACTCTCAAATTAGCTGCCTCATTCTTTCATTCAATCCTCTAATTCTTGTTTGCACATTGTCAAGTCACTCTATTCAACGTTTGATTCTGAAGTCAATGTTGAGTTTATTCCCTTTACCTCCCTTCACTGTTATACCCCATTCCATGATTTTATGGATAATTTTTAATAGATAATAACATAGGAAAATTATTAAAAACTATTTGTGAAAATATATATTGTATTACATTAAATTTAAAAGGGGTCGTAAAGGCTCTGCCCTTCGAAGG